>CM040396.1:95554210-95819210 GCA_022702515.1 Ilyophis sp. 1 JC-2022 | reverse complement strand
AAGAGGGGGAAGTAGAGTCCAAGCTGTTTTCCACTTGAGATCCATAAATACTCACTGGAAATGAATCACGGCCAAGTAGTAAGCCGAGTTCAGTTCAATGCGACAGATTGGTAATTCAGACCACACTTTTTTTGTCTTCAGCAGTTAATTGTACAACCAGCCCCGCCCCGTCCCGCCCCCCCCCGTCCCCCCCCGTCCCCCCCCGTCCCCCCCCTGTCCCGTCCCCCCCGCCCCCCCCCCCAAAAAATATTCCAATCCATAAAAAGGCCATAATATTGCGACTCACAAATTTGTGCAACACAGCCCACATTTGTAAGCAAAAGGGACAGCTGTGTCTCTGTGTCCGGTTTCAGTTAGAGGTGTACGCTATTCCAATCAGAGATATGATTACGACACAAACGCATATCCAGCTTGACAATGATGGATGGGGGCTGTGAAAGTGCGTGTGAGGCGTGCGACATTCTGACGAAGGCTAAGGGTGACGCGAGGCGGTTATTCGGTCCGGGACAAGGTGTCAGTGCCACTCTGGGCTGGGCGGCATTATTATGTTTCTTATTCTAAATCAAGCCACAGAATAGGTTAAGGCAAACACACAGGCACTGGCTATGACTGTTGTTAGCAGTGATGATTGGCTTTTGACTTATGGCAAAAAGAGACCTTTAACCCCAACAATTCCCCTCTGATTGGGTAAGTATTGCTTGTGACGTTATGGACAAGCTTCTCTATGACATCCCTTCTCTTATAAAATACATAGCATTTTCACACACATACATACACAAATAGCACTTATCAAAAATGTGTTAAGATACAATCAAATATGATGAACAAGGCAGAATGAGTAGATTAGTGGAATTTGTTCTTCTTTTATCAATTATTTAGCTACATTTATGTACATTCACACACACATTTCTTTTCAGTAATTTTGATAATTTTTATTGCTGAAATCAAAATAGTACAGAAGTGTAATTGAAATACTTTATCAGTTAACAGTGAATACAAGAATGTATTGCAGGTAGGTTGAACACAGGCTGTACTTCTATGCTGTTTATATATTTTGATAAATCATTAGTACCTTTTTTTTGTAGACTGATTCCTCAAAGGCAAATTCATCCATTACCTCGAGACATCCTACTGGAGTAAGGCTAAGATTCCAGTTCAGTGGATGTGTTAACGTTCAGTTTGTTTGCCTCTGTGGTTACAGGCACACTGCACACTGCACACTGCACACTGCATACCTCACCTCTATACAACCCGAAGGTATTCTTAACTCTGTCTTATACTTAAGTTTAAGTTTTAAATTTGGTTCCGCTCTTGCACAGCTGTACAAGAATGCTGTACAAAAAGACAACTCTTGCTTAAGTTCATTTTTCAAATTGAAGGGTTAAAGTGAATTGTGCACATATCATATTGGAAACCTAATTTACGCCCCAGTTAACTTAATGATAAAATTATGATAAAATTGAATGTGAATCAATAGAATCTTAAATAATACTTTGGCCAAAAGGTTAGTGTTCAATACACTTCAGTCGCCCATTGTAATCTGAATCAATCAGAAGTGGCTCACCAAACGATTTGTTTTATGTTACTAACCCACTGACTTCCCCCTCGTATAAACAATTAGATTCACCAAGTACCGATCTAAAGAAATCTGTGGGCATATTCAGTCACAAAAATGAACATTGATTCTATCGAACCTCTGAAAATGCTCTGTTACAAGGCAGCATTACACTTTGTCACATGTCTCCTACATTTCATTTGTTTCGTTTTAAGATGGAAGAAGATGAACATGAACTCTAAGAGAATCTATCTTCAGCTCTGCAGTTGTGTACACACACTTGGATTACATAACAAGGAAGTGTTACTTTTTATGGCCTTATTTAATAGCCTTTAGACGACGGAAGGATACTGTACAGACTCTTATGTTCTTTGAAATTCATCAAGAGGGTAAATGCCAAGCAGGTTCTAGGGATCACCTACTTTTCTCATATTTTCTAGATTGTTGGTTGTGTCAGTGACAGTAGCTAAAGCTTAATTCATGCGTAAGATTGATTTATCACTTGCACTGTAAGTTCTCTTATGAATCTCTTGTACATGTAGAGCACCCGTGCAGTTCAATGTCACATCCCCACCAGCAGGGATGCTTCACCTAAAGCCAGATACGTGCACATTCATTTCCTGACTTTATTTTTTAGCGGCTGCCCTGGTCTCCTCTGGCCAGGAAACTATTTACACTCTCTTTGCAGACATTAGGAAGGCAAATACACTTTTATTTCACTCTTTCTCTAAGCTTCCTGTCTAGCTATGATTGGAAAATAGTGATTGTTTAATTGCACAATTTGTTTTCATCAACCAAACGTACTTATTATTATTATTTTTAGTAGTAGTGTTGGTAGTAGTAGTATTAGCAGCAGCAGTATTAAAACACTCCAGTATTAGTAGTAGTTAACTATTAGTAGCAGCCAACTAACGTGCATATTATTTCAACTGAAGTTTAAGTTGGCTGTATTCAAAATTGTATTTTGATTTGTGCATACATTGTCTGCTGACTTGTTGTTAATATATTTCGAGTAAAACTTGGCTACGTGTGTAATAAGTAGCCAATTAACATTGTATTGTATTGTATTAACATTGTACACGTTTATGATAATTACTGTAAAAGAGTTTCCATTCAGCAAATGTCCTCGCACCTTAACATAAACAGCAAATAAATACGCATGTACATCTTATTTTTGATTGGAGCAAACGCCTCATCACATTTTAGCATGATATGCTAAATACGGCCCAAAATAATATGCTCAACTAGCATATTATCTATTTTCGTCAATCACAAAACAAAAAAAAACAAAACTTTTAAAAAAAACTCACAAGCTTTAGTTTGTAATGCAAGTCAACGACGTGCTGATGACATGGCGAAGAAGCGAATAAGGACAGGGTGGCCTGTTTGTAAGAGCTGACTGGTTTGCATAAGCTGTATGACATCGATCTCATTAAAATATATATCTAATAAAAATAATGGAATCAAAAATCCCTTCATTTTTCAGGAGATTGGCGAGTCCATCTGCTTGCTCGGCTGAAGCAGACTGCATACATTTTCCTGGGTTCGAGCATTAGCCTAGGAATTATTCATAAACGCGGCGAGAATTAATTCCTTGGATTAAGACTTGATTAAGATGTGTGTCACTTTGCTGTCTGAGAACTTATTAAGGAGCTCCTCGAGGAGGCGGCAGATGGAATTTCGGCCCAATGTTTGTAGATGTTAATTTCTCCTCTTCTTACAGGCATTTGCATATGACTGCGTGTGTCAAAGCGCGATTTTTTTATTCGCCGCGCCACATATCCGTGTTTTAAGGATCCCTCCCATTGGATTTCTGTTCTAAGTCGAATTTGCAAATCACAATAACATCGGTTTTGTTTATTCGATTACACACTACAGACGTGACATTTCACGGTGGTGCAAAGACAAATACTATTTGTTTATTAAAATATGATAAAATGCTTCCTTTTCAAGGTTATCATAATTGTGTAGAAAATGCATTCATACATTTCTATAAGGTAGGCTAATATGATTTTTCTCGTGGTCCCAGTGACACATTTAAATGATCATTCATGCATTTGTGCTCAGTTGTTCAACACATGCTTAGTGTTAAAAATAAATACATATAATACAAAATGAATGCAATCTTGTCTTACTAATTATTTGACTAGGTCTAATGCACGCATAATTAAATATTTAATTACATATAGGCTATTATAATTAACACACAGGTAGCCTATTTTAATGCCAAAAACAGAGATTCCCTCAAACAGCTCTCGATTTTGACCTGTCAGCTATAATTTAAATGTAATTTTTTTCAAATTAAAGTCCAGATGCATATTTTCAATTAAATGTATTGAATTATTGATTGTGCACAGGCTGTTTTATGTTGTCCGTTAAATAAAACCATATAGTCTCAAATAAAACGATATATTTTTTAATTATTAAAACAATCGAATAAGGCAAAGCAAAGCGCAATACGCTTTCGTATTTTTTTCTCTTTTTGGTTGCGCAGGAAAAGGGGGGGGGGAACCAAACAAACCATTTGTTGTTTTTTACGCCAGCTTAAACATCAAATACGGCTCCGAACATAACTTAAAGTTTCTAGGCCTATTTCATTCTGACATAGGCTAGGCCTACGGCCAAAATGTTGTTGGGTTAAATTAGGATAATTTATGAATCGATAGTCTATATTCTCATTATTAAAATCATGTGGATAGAGCGATTCCCTTGTCACCAGCTGTCGACCGATGGCTTTATTATTCCACCTTTCTAAACTTCCCTCAGCAGTGCGCCCGTGAGAGTAATAAAAGGCTTTATTTAATTCCCAGTCACATAATTATCCAATATGTCGTGGACATATTATATGCATTCGGACTGGGGAGGTTATTGCTATGAGACGACCCTGAAAGCAACATGAATGTCCTCAGAGTGTAAGACAAATCCCAGCGACTCACCCGAAATATCAATCATAATAATCGATTTTGGGTATAAGGGTCCAAGTTTAAAATCGCCCACTAAACCAAGAATGATGTCGTCTCGGTCGCATATTACCGTAAAGGACGAATTCAATCATCCCGTTTGTAGTTGTAATTAACTCTGTAGATTGTACTCTGACAGATATTTGAACGCACTTGTACTCGTACACTATTGCCGATAAATGAACACTGGACATGTTAATGCTTGGGGTTTGCTGATGTGTGAAGCCTATATCATCAAATGATTTAAATGTAAAATATAAAACTTATATTTATCATTATCTTCATCCTTTCTTTTCACAAATAAATGTTTGGCGTACTTTTTTTCAATTCAATATCAGTTATTTTCTAATTATACTCCCCAGCAAGGTCTTGGTTAGCCGGCAGTAGAAGTGGATAGGTTATCGCTAGTTTATTTGGCTTGACTGGGTTTTATTTCTTACAAAAGGTTATGCTTCGCTGCAACCAAAACGATCCAGTAACTATAGGCCTATACAAAATATTGTGTAACAGTAAACTGCTTTACCTTTCAGACATACATACACAGTAAAATGTTAAAGCTTAATTACATTTTATATGAGTGTCAGTGTAAATATATTCTGTCAGAGATCTTTAGCATTATGCGGTTCATTATTCAGTTAAAAAAAACAGTATTCTCACAAATATTGTGGATTAAAGAGTGGTGATTATTTGGTACATTCAAGTACACGTCACGCATTTGACCACTGACAAAGCAGAGCAACTGGACATATAATTATCCTATAACACTTGACTTGTTGCAACCTCACGAACTTGGCTGTGCATCGAGTCTAAAGCTGCGGGAGAACTTCCCGCTTTCACCCACCATCCACAGACATCAGTGGCTTTACAAATAATGTCAATCAATTCCTCTGAATTATGCTCACAAAATCGTTTTTCCAAATACCTTGATATAAAAGTAAACTATTTGGCCTACGGACAACGGCAAATTATAAAATCAAAACAGACAAACAAGGGCTCGTGGCGATGCACGGGGTGGAAGTTATATTTGTTTAAAGTGGGCCGATTTAAAAAATAGCCAAATGTGGCAAAAGCATTTATTATTTAAGTTCCGATAATGTTTAAAACGGATACATAATTTGAGAAAAACAAAAGAATGAGTTTGACAATTCGATAAGTAATCGGCCTACATAACTGGGATTATTGATCATAATGTTATACACAGGTTACGAACGATACTGTTAATGACGGGGAAAAATACAAGTCCATAGTTTAGTAGCTAATTACTGATAAACTTGAAGGAATAATGATTCTGTTACGCGCAGGTTGTGTAGCCTAAGTGCATGGAAAGTATAAAAACACAGACTGTATAATACATTTTGAACATATTTTAAACTATATGTGTATGCTATAATATATGTTTATATATTCATAGTTGACATTTGCGCATCAAAAAAAATAAAAATAAAAACTATAATGCTTATCTATGCATACATACAAAAGGGTATTTATTACATGTGAATATTACATTGCGTGCCTTAAAATATAGGCCTACATGTTTCACTTTAAACACTTTTGGATAGAAACCTACAGGCTACTGCTTATAGAATCTTCAAAGAAGTGTGTGTGTGTGTGTGTGTGTGTGTGTGTGTGTGTGAGTGTGTGTGTGAGAGAGAGAGAGAGAGAGAGAGAGAGAGAGAGAGAGAGAGAGAGAGGGGGGTGCATAAAGGGTCTGTTTTTCATACCGCAGTCTCTTGTGACCCGAGAGCACCTGCCACCTATCAATTTTGAATAGATCCCCCAAAGATTGACCTCTAGAATTTCTCTTTGTTAACATCCGTACAACAAATTAAAATACATCCACGTTACAACATCAAACATAGCCGAAGCTTTGTGAAAGAAAATATTATAAGTTTGAAATATAATAAATAAATGTGCAGGATTGGTCTATGTGGGCTATTTCAGCGTTACGCTGAGGGGACACACTTAACGCAACCTTTTACATTTGACAAATATTTGTGTAACCATACTAACTGCACAGCCTTTCAAACATAGCTACACTTGAGTATGAAAAAGTTAAAAAAGTAGGAAAGTTCATGTCCACGCAATCGCACTATTTTATGTTGTTTTTAAAATAGCCTAAACACAAATTGTAATCAAATCGTCTTTATTCACATCGACTGCCTAGGCACAACCGTTCATAAGTTCTACCCGCCTAAAAGCAGCATAATTTTAAACTATGGGAGAACTTTTACAGGATTAGCCTGTTTCATTCGCTAAAAGCTTCCGTCGACATGTTGGTAAAGGCGACCTAGCCTACTGTAATCGAGTTACTGAACAGTCTATACTGAGTAAGAGATTGGCATACCGACGCTAAAGGAGTAGGCTACAGAATTGTAAGACAGACTGTTGATGAAGCTACAGGGGATTTCTGGATTCACAGCCTATTAAGAACTTTGCATTAAATAGGCTACCCAAAATGTTACACAATAACGTACAACTGCAATGTCACACGCATTTCTCACTATAGCTGAAACCACGCATATTTTTGTGACTTTACATAGCCTATGTATCTTCTTGGCTAAATCTAGTTTACTGTGAATGGAAGATGAACCTCATGTAACCTACTATCAATTGCCCATTTTAGTTCCGTCTCTTGTGGGAGGCTGTATGTTTAAGATCTAATAAATGTTCAAGATTTAAAAACCGCCTTCGGTTGATAATAGCATGGCCAAATTAAATAACCAAATAGCCTAATAATGAATCAATCTTACGTGTTTAATAAACCGATTGCCAAAGTTCCATGGTAAGCTATTGGTACACGACGTGTAGCTTTCACCATCACCATCATCATCACCGCATATCAGTATTACAAACTCTATGTCTGACAGTTCGGTTCAATCGGTTTCCACAACATTATCATCTTATTTTAAAACAGACAAAGTACATTTCTAATTAAAATTAGGCATTTGTATTTATGCTATATGAGGCGCATTGAGAACTCAAAAAATGTGCGCAGCCTCGACTTCGAACACACAAAATGGTTGGTTAGAGGTTGTCAGACATCTCCAGAATCAAAGCCGTGTCAAAGCTGTAAAAAAACTAACATAATAGCTATTTTTCCACCGTTTTACTGTTATACAAAAGACACAAAACTACCATGTTTTCAAAGAACTGAGATTGACGAAGTAGTTCACTTACATTGAATCCCAGTTTAGTGCAGATTAATCCCCGAAAAAACAAGTTTGTTGAGGATTGATGGTTGTCCTGTGATGTTGCTGTCAGATAGAAAGTTCCTTCGCTTGAAAATAAAAAATCGTCAGTTTCCTTCTTTCAATGTTGTCTGACATGAAGACGACCGAAGACTGAGGGCTTAAGAGATCCCCGTGAAGCGGGGGACTGACTTTATGCTAAATATCTTGTGCGACAGGTCCACCGCAGAGGACTGCCCACTTCACTGCATTTACTTGCACACACACTCTGTTCGCTATCAACGCCTCCCTGACGCTCACCCCCTTTTCTCTCGCCGCGTTTCATGGTTACCATTACTACGATAACACTTGGAGCTCTGACTCTTTATAGTCTTTGGAGCGCAGTTTTCTCCACTACCCTGGTCAGATACGCACTTCTTAAAATTCCACATTGATGTAGCCTAACGCTGACGAAACGCCCTATTTGGATTTTTGATGGAAATAGAATATCATAAAACCTACCTCCTGAACGCACTCAGCTGCCCCAAGCGCAAATTGGCCACTTTGGGGGAAACACACACACACACACACACACACCCAATTCTAAAAAGGCACATTAAGTTAGATAAATAGTACAATATGTTTGTTATAACAATAGGCTCTTATGGGCTATAACAAGTAGTCTAGTCCAAAACGATGAAAACCGATGATGTACGGAAATGAGTTGAAGTCCATTGTCGGGTCATGCTAATGTCTTGCGTTCTTGACGAAAGCTTCCCAAGGATTAATCCGGGAGGAGATCGAGTCTTACGCGGAACACGTTTACAAATGTCAGAAATCAGACGTTTTATACATTCCACCAGTAACAAGCGTCTTGTTTATCAAGGCAAATAGAGAAATATTGTATCGCTTTCTTAACATATAAGTATTGAATTCTATGAAAATACATCAAAGTAGGCAATAATTAATTAAAAGATCGAGGAAATATGCAGGCTTGCACAAACGCGCCATAAACAAGCCCCATTTTAAAAAAAGAAAAACTACAGCGTATTTGCATGTACACATTCAAAAAATTATTTCAAACAAACTCGGCTGTCTGAGCGGCTACTTGATTTTTATCATTATTATTAGCCTACCAGTTCAATAATGCAACTCACTATTTCATACATAACAGTTTGATTGGATTATTATGACGTAAATATATTGCGAATGCCAATAATATTGCCAGTCATTTTAGTAGGCCTGTCACTCTGTTCAATTGTATGAAAGGAAGTTAATGCAGTGAAAAAATCGTGTCTGTCAACTGATCTATAATTTATAGAAAAAGGGCACGAGACAGAGCAACGTTAAACGTCTCTGCATTGCTTCCCTAGTTAAATACACCTCTCTGTTCTGAATGCACGTGAAGGAAGAACATAATTTACGTTTTGTCTTTTTAATGTTCAAGTGGGCCCTCGAGCCTCTTGGTATAGCATGCACCATGCTCAATGTTCTTCTTAAGAGATCTGCAGTCAAGGAGGTTTGTCTTAAAATGAATCACTTCAGTGCTTAATAACAGTGATTGGGGCCTTAATCAATTTAATTTAAAGAGTCCTACCAGTTTTGGGACTGTTATTCCCTGAAAGATTGTTGGAAAACTTGTCAGCCATCCAGGACTATGGATTGGCAATCTCTGATACAAGGATTATGAGTCTGCCGTGCACTTTGTGACGCGAGGCACTGTAGTGGCCTCTATTTGTGTAATCCCAAAATGCTGTATTACAGGATTAAGTGGATTAATTATTGCTCTTAATTAATCCAAATAGTCACACCTTCAAGGCACTCATTCCTCAGAGATCTAGAGACCAGGGCTATCTACAGAGAACTATCGGGCTAATCCCTTCTCTTTCTCCCCTAGGTGGGAAATGTAATCTCTGTGCTGTCCGTAGGTTTTATCCACTCCTCCTCTGTCTGGGTGCTAAGTGACTACGTATCTTGCTTACTTAAGAGTGCAAAATGAACATGGTGAAAATATGGTGCTCTCTGCCTCCTCCTTAGCAGTAACCTCAAGCAATAGCGCAGGGTTACTCAACCCTGTTCCCCGTGGGCTGCATTGTCTATAGGCTTCTGTTAAAGCCAGGCACTTAACCATCGGATTCAGACAGTCGTTCTCTTGAATGAGCTGATTTAGTTTCTCTTCCCAGCTCCGGGAGTGCTATTGGGTAAAGAAGAACGGTAAAACCTGATAGAATAGCTTCAGCTGCCATGCAGTTGGCCAGTGTACCTCCAGTATGACTCATCGCCAGCCCCAGAAGGACAGTAGCAAAGTACAGTCTCTATTTTTATTTTAGAGCACTTTCAGCTGTGTGAGTTCAATATTTAACCCTTTTACATTTTTGGCCACAAACGACATCTATATATTTCCATTATTCATTTGTTATTCAGTGTACATTTACCTTACTTGGGATAATAATTTTTAAAAATTAAAAAACAAGTACAGTAAAAAAAAAACACAAATTTGCCCATGAAATTACCCATTAAAAAATTATATAAATATACAGTGCAGTCTGTAAGTATGTGGACAGTGACACAATTTTAGTTGTTTTGACTAGTTTGTCTGTATGAGGTTGAACTGCAGACTGCAGTCAGCTTTACAGGTATTTACATCCATAGCAGGTGAACCATGTAAGAATTGCAGTCTTTTTTATACATAGTCCCCCCAATGTGGGTCACCATAAGTAATTGGACACTTGGCTTCTCAGTTGTTTTTTGGCTAACTGTGTGTTGTTGCATTATTAGTTCATACACAAGAAAGCTAACAAAGGGTCTAGAATTGATTATAGGTGTGGAATTTGAATTTGGAGTCTGTTGCTCTTGTCTCTCAACATAAGGACCAAAGATGTTTCAATGCCAATAAAGCATGCCATTATGGGATGGAATAATCAGAATATACTGTATATCAGCACTAGCAAACAACCTGGTAGACCATGGAAGACCACTGTAGTGGATGACGGATGACCAAATAATCCTTTCATTGTGAAGAAAAAACACTTTTCAACCGTCAAACAGATCAAGAACACTCTCCAGGATGTAGGCATAGATGTGTCAAAGACTAAAACGAAGAGAAGACTACACCAGCATAACCTCAGAGCGTTGACTGAAAGATGCAAACCACTGTTAAGCCTCAAGGACAGAACGGCCAGGTTATAGTTTGCCAAAAATTACATTAAAAACTGTAATTCTGGAACAAACTTATCGACATACGAGATGAGTATTAACCTGTACCAAAGTGATAGAAAGACTAGTGTGGAGAAATAAAGGAACTTTACATGATCCAAAGCACCCCGCCTCACCTTTGAATCATTGTGGAGGTAGTGTGTGGAGGTTATTGTTATGGCTTGAACACACATGGCTACCACTGGAACTGGCTCACTTGTCTTTATTGATGATGTAACTGCTGATGGCAACAGCAGGATGAATTCTGAAATGTACAGAAACATCTTATCTTCTCAGATCCAACCAAATTCTTCAAAACTCATTGGACGGTATTTCATTTGCAACAGGACCGCAAAAACACTGCTAAAGCAACCAAGGAGTTTTTTAGGGCCAAAAAATGGAATGTTTTTGACTGGCCAAGTCAATCGCCCCACCTGAATGCAATTGAACATGCGTTTCACTTGCTGAAGACAAAAAATAGAAAATAATCCTCTGAAACAGGAACTGAAGATGGCTGCAAAGGCCTGACAGAGGAAGATACCCAGCTTCTGGTGACGTCTATGGGTCCAGACTTCAGGCAGTCATTGGATTTGCAAGGAAGTACTGAATATGGTGAGTTGATCTAAGAATACGTTCATTTGTCCAATTGCATTTACTAAAATGGGACTATGTACAAACCCCAATTCCAAAAAACTTGGGGCAGTATTTAAAATGCACATAAAAGCAGAAATCAGTTATTTGTTCATTTTCTTTTACATATATTTAATTGAAAACAGTATAAAGGGTTTCTTCTCCTGACTTATTTTTCCATAGAGTTCAATAGGAAAATTTATCAAGAGAAACAACCCTTAAAGTGATTCATCCATATCTACTGCATGTCTGGCAGCAGACTGATGGTTTGAGGCTCGTTTGATACCTCAGACCCTTGATGACTTACAGCCATTTTACCAACCATGTATTCCATACTGTTCCAGCATAATTTACAGCTAAAGCTAGTCCCACCACCCAATTCCCATAGAGATCCATTCAAATGCAGAGACATTATAGTATCGCTTGTAAGAGTACCAGAAAATAAGATATCAAGAGTCTTTTGATGTTGTTGGGTCACAGACATCAAGAAGTCATGGCATGTATATGCGACCAAATATTAAAAATGATTACTTTATTCTATATATAAATGCGGGGGTGCCAATAATTGTGGCACATGTGGTTTTGTTAAAAATAATTTCTTAATGAGGGATTTTTTTTTTCCATAATAAATTAACTTCAATTAAAGGTTGGATTTTTCTCATTTTTTCAGTGTGTCATTGAGCTATTTCACCAAACGTGGAATTTTTTACAACCCTTTTTACTCATCTTTACCAGGGGTGCCAATAAAAGTGGAGGGCACTGTATATATCATATATATCACTTATATCACTTATTTCCTCAGTGATGAATAGTGTTTTGTGTAATTGACGAACCTTCAGAGAGATAATGATTTTTGTTACAAATAGTAGTCAATTCAAATTGTAGGTTTACATGCTAATGTCATACAAATTGGTACCAACCTCAGTCTTATTGAAATTCACAGTAATAAGTGAAATAATTCCAAGTAGAGTAAAGGAGGTGACTATTTTTATGATCCTTAGTACTTCTTGCTGCTACATTTTAGTTTTTTGTCTTAAAACATGCATTAATAACATTAATAACATTCTCATGGTGGCCAGGTTTTAGTTGTATGTACTCAGAACATATTCTTTCTTTTTGAAATATTTCTCAATGGCATGAAAAGGTCCAAGCCAAATTTTTATAAGTGCTTTTCTTATATTAGATATCCAGTAAAGTATAAGTATGATGGTACTTTATTGTACCGTGCGTCTTTACAATGATTCATTTTAGTCATATTACTTTGTAAGCGCATAAAAGGTACAGACAGATCATTGCGTCTGCCATAACCCTACTAAAACTTGACACAATTGATCTTATAGCAGAGATTGTTATACTGAATTAGATATAACTGTGGCATGCCACGTCAGCCACAAAGGAGACAACTGAAATTTATTTTTTATAAATACTATTGTCATTCTTCTTTTCTCGTTCTAGTTAGCTTTCTTACTGTTTGGCACTGTAGCCTCCCATTCCAACTGGTTGTCTGGCTTCATGACGTGTTGTTGCAACTGCACTCTGAAATGTGAAGTAAGCACAACGCCCGAACAATCAAAGACAGTCGGTGATTCACATACTCATTCAATGTACTGAAGATGGTTTGCACTCCAAAAATTTATTTTCCAAGCTTTAAAAGTTAACATTATACTGTTTAAAATTTTTTTTTTTTTTTTACAAATGCAGAATAGACATTCTGTAAAAAAAAAAAAAAATACAGCATAATGTGAATTGTTATTAAATATACAAGGCAAAAGTGGGTCACAAGACAAAGATTACATCAGTTACAAGCAGTTACCACTGCATACATACATGACACCAGACTCATGCACAATTGGGCTGGCTGAGGGAGCCAAGCCTGTCAGATGCCTAATAACTGAGACTCTAGAGCAGGGATAGGCGACCCTGGTCCTGGAGTGCCGGAGACGCTCCTGGTTTTTGCTCCATCCAAACCTATAACTACATAACTGGATTAAATTTAATTAATCAGGTGTAATGCATGCAGGTAACCATGTGCTGGAGGCATTTCACCATTCATGATATTCAGACTCTTAATGACTTTTAATCACCCATCAAACACTTGCGATCAAGCTCAGATGGCACAAACACCTGCTCTAGTCTAGACCATTACAGGTTCTATTAGGGTTCTGAAAGACTGTAGAATGGGTCTGCTTTTTGTTCATCTTTGCACACTGGTGCATGGCTCTCAGAAAGTAATTTATCTGTGATCATTTGACCTTTCATCAGGCCACATGATGAAGTCTCAAACCAGCAAAATATAGATCAATAATTTTTTTTTTAGGTCTACTCACAAGTAAACACATTGTGCGATCATCGTGACACCATTCATAGATACAATAAATAGATCAAAATAGTAAGCATGTCATACATTATTGCACTGAATTGCACTATATTCAATATGGAAAAAATCAAACCAAACCACACTAAACCCTTCTAAAATGGGCTATGTCATACCATCAGCTTACATTTAGTATTAATTATCCTCTGCAGAATATCAAAAGCAGTATATTAATGCAATGTGTGTAGTATCATCACATTTTTAGAGATCTTATGACTGTTATTTGCTATTTTAAATTGCATTTCATAGAAAGCCATCAGGCTATACAGTCCATTATATTTTTATTGATGCATTTTGAATGAACAGGAAATCACTCTTTATAGAGTTCAGCTCTACAAGGTCCTAGCAGGTGCTGTACTCATGGACGTAACAAACCGTTCTTGCAAAAAATGTTCCCTGGTACTATTCAATTCAGGGCTGTTCATACATTAGCCTGCCTAGGAGTGACATGCCTTTGTTTGCAGATGTCTTTGTTTGCAGGAATGTTGCGATTACAAACCCAGCAGGTGATCAAACACTTTGCAAGAGAACAAATAGTGAGCTTTGATTGGAAAGAGTTGCTACTGGGTGTCTGAAACAGAATGCAATAGAGTCACATCAGATGGTGAACAGAAAAAAAATAAATCTGTGTTATAGATATTACACCTGTTGATCAGTGCCAGGATATGCGCTCCTTTTGAGTAACTCCAAAGCAACTTATACAGCGATGCTATATCCAGAGGCTACATTGTGAACAGTACACTATCTACAGTATGAACAGATTCATTGTACAGTGTTTACTTGCGATTATAAACATAAAGGTACGTTTTTACATTGTTATGGTACTTTTTTATTTGAGTCTAGTGGCTTCAGGTTGCATGTTCCAAAGGAAATAGTTCCAGCTGAAAATAATATTAAACGTATAATATTTAAAAAAATAATCAGTTAACGTACATATTTACAACATCTGGAGGCATAACAGCACTGTACAAGCTGTGATTAGAAAACACAGTGTATCAATCAAATGAGAAAGACGAGTAACAAAGTGCTCTATGAACCACAGGGAAATTGACTAAAGCAAACATAGGGAGAATCCACAGTTTACTGATAAGATAAATTTACAGTTTACATCCCAGGTGTCCACCGATACTTTTAAGTAAAATGAAAAAAAGAAAAAGAATACTTTAAAAAAACCACTATACAAGCAACTTTACAACTGTACAAGCAACTTTACAACTGTACAAGCAACTTTACAACTGTACAAGCAACTTTACAACTGTACGAGCAACTTTACAAGTGTACGAGCAACTTTACAACTGTACGAGCTGCTTTACAGTTACTTTAAGTGTATGTTCTTACTTTAGACCACAAACCCGCGAATGCCCAATGTTTTCCATTGTAAAGCCTGCAGGTACACTTCTGTGTGCATCTAAATATCCTTAATTGCGCACAAGAAAAAGGTCTGGGCCAATAAAAAAACAGGCACTAAAACTTTAATAAGATTTTTTTTTAAACCCAGAAAGTGAACTATCCCTTTAATTTCAGTCCCAGGCCCTCTCGATGTATACTGGATTTTGATATGATCTCCTGTAATACAATTTGGCACCATGAGAGTGAGATCATTGCTAAAAAATTATAATCTTAACATATACTTAACAGCTTGCTACATTTCAATTAATTTGCAGTAGTGGTTTTAACAAAAAACAGCGTACACAGAACTCCCCCAGTACTGAGTCTGAGAAGCCCTGCTCCAGGTGTCAAGAAATGGAAAGCATTGTGCTGTCATTACTTTTAAAGCCTTACAACCTCAAGTATTTCACAGGCATATAGCTATTTCAACATAGTAGGGCGCATTTTTAAAGTAATTACATTTCATAAAAAAACTCTTTCTAAAAATTACATTGTACATTGATGCAGTATACATTGTGTGTATCAATATACAGTGTATACAGTATACAGTATAATACAAATATTTTAATAATAATATGCAAATATTTTAATTATAACCAGCTGTTATAATATAATTTAAATAGTTACCCATCTTGAAATCAGACAAATTAAATCACCCCTCTCATTTTGATCATAGTCTATTCAATTAATTTCAGCCCTTTATAAGAGCAGGGTATGTGTGTTGCAAATTTATATTGGTTGGAAACAAACAGTAATGTACATGTATTTATGTTCACAGTAGCTGTTCATAGTAGCTATAACACTGACGTTACAAGTATGGCGTATACGTCCTAGAAAAAAATTGCTGCTGTTGTACGTGTACAATGTTTGAGGACACCCTCCACGCTGTCGTCATCAAGGAAAACCAACTCGGTAGGATAATCTAACTTGATATTGGGCAGATCCCGCCTCACTAAACATGGACCTCTCAAAGCTGAACGATTCAAGACGTTATTCAGACATTTTTGTAACAATTTCAGCAGAAATATACTCAGATAAAAAAAAAAATGTCTACAGCGAGACTTAATTTGATTTAAAGATAAACTACAATTTCCTTTCACAAAATGTTAACATTCTACGCAAAAGGTTAGTTTCATACGATTGGCTAGAAAAGCATCTGTCACGTTTCAAGTCAGCAAGGTAGGTAGGCCTGGGTCTTCCACGTCACTGAGTTTACCAAGTCCAGCCTGGGAGCCGGTTAGTGGTTTACAGTTCCAAAATCTTCAGTTTTTCAGGCCTCAGCCAAAGTTTAATGTGTTTTTCTATGAATGGAGTTATTTGAAATGTAGACATTTCAGTCACTGGAATGTTTTAATAGCATTTGCTTGCCCGTATGTGGTAATTAATAAATTTATTTTCAGTCATTATCGCTGGCTGGCTAGCTTGCTAAAACAGTTGAAATTGAATAGGCCGCCATCTTGGATGCGCACCCGTACAGGTAGGACAGCACTTTATCGATAGCAATGTGTTTTGTACAGTTTTTAAAGCAATACATCAGATGACAGCTTCGAAATGTTATTGGCGTTGTTATGTGGATTTATAATGCGAATACTCTATTTGGGCAGCTAGCAAGGGTCCGTAGTGCAAGAACGACAACTTACAGCACTGCCTGGTAAGTTAAAGTTAGCTAGCTAGATTCAGGAGAATTGAACCGCTGTTAGTTGGACATTCGTCCGTTTTGGTAAATAACCAAGTTAACATTGAAGGCTGCATACGAAGTATTACGTTAGAATAATTAATGCGTTTGAGTCCACTTCAGGGCCAAACGTTGCAATGCTGTCGAGATTAACTGAAGTGATATACGTTAGCGAACGTTAGCTAGCTCATTGGATGTCAGCCCTGAGAAAACAAAATATTTGGCTAGATAGGCCATATTTTCTAGTGAAGTAGCTCATTAGATTCCTAAATCAGACATCACGTCGGAAGTAGCTAATACGGTATTTTTCAGTAGGATAATGTAGCCAGTTAGCTAAGAAAATACGCTAGCTACATAGCTAGCTAGCAAGGAGCTTTTCGTTGGGAACTAGCTGGCTAACGTTAGCTAAAGGCCTGTCTTACTCTCTGGCCAGTACTTTTTAACTCGTTTCCTGTTTTAACTATTAAGTGAGGTACCTTCTAAACTAGCTTTGAAGCGATGGCTGGTTAACCAGTCAGATATTTTTGTTTTTGTAGTGTCAAATGTTGCACATTGTAGCTAATACGTTTGAATAACATTTAATTCATAGTTAGGACAAGCTTTGCCAGAATTGTCAATTGTCAGCCACCTGCAACCACAGTTCACCGTCTGACCAATTTCTTAGCTGTCACCGTTTAGTGAGCTGACATGCTATGTTAAGGTGAGTTAATTTTGGGCCACCTACTGAAATGACTGTCTGCAAGTCTGGCTTGTCAGGGCATTATTTAATTTCCTAACAGCGCAGTGAATGTGAACTTATTCTGTTTTAGCTCTGGACAAAATACTGCTAAGTTCTTCCTCATCAGCATTTCTCTCAGAATGAGTATGCTGACTGTTAACAGACTCTTCCCCGAAGGCAACAGTCTATTGGGATGATGAGTGGCTTTCTCACTTCCTCACCTCTCCAGTTTTCTTACCTGACAGTGGCCTGTCAAACAGTGCATTTCCATGCGCTTAGAAAAAAACAAAACATGTTTTTCTACTCCATTTCAATTTATTCCATTTTTCAGATTATTCACTCCAGTATTATATGTTTATAATTATTTTAAGTCACTTAGGACCTGATTTACTAAGACTTTAAGCGGGTGCAAAACCTTCCGTGATTGGTCATGGAATTTGTTTTGCACCAATCATTGGTCATGTTATTGGTTTTCCGTGCGCTGAATGGTTTTGCACCCGCTAAAGTTTAGTAAATTAGCCCCCAAGTGTTCTGTTTCTGCACTTTAAAGTGAATGGAGCACACTCCCATGAGAGCATGTTGCATATCTGAAATGAGCTGGTGCCAATTAATTGAGCATTTCAGGGGATTCTGTGGTCGAATCCCATTTTCGTTCTGCTTGATTACATTTTAAACCCTGCAACCTTTTCAACAAGAGGATGTGCACATTGCATAGGGATATTTTATTCTGTTGCCTGACCCATCCATAAATTCGCCAGAGCTCTCTTGAAAAATATATTTTTATCGCAATGGGACTCACTTGGGCAAATAAAATTTAAAAAACGAATAAAATAGAAGTGATTGTCCTCTGGAATGCCCCTGAGTACGTCCCTTCCAGCTTGCAGCACTCTGATTAATCACACATGCACTGTTAATTTGGCCCTCTCAAAGAGGAAATTATACTGACTTCCCTTTCATTAGTGTTGAAAGCATTGTTACATAATTTCAGCCGAGGTTTCCAGCTCTTGTGCTCTTCCCAGAATCTTGCAGTGAGGCTCTGTGTAAGGCTAATCAGTTGTATTGATCAGTGGTCTGAAGTTCAACTCCCTAGTTCTGCATATGCCAATAAGACCAAAATCTTCGTCTGATGTTATAAGGATTTATCTGATCTGGTAAGATATTTTACCTGGGATGTGCTCATCCTCTGGTAATATTTGGGATGAAACATGTGGTGAAGAATAAGACTTCTCAGACAAATCTGAGATTACCCCAGTCGTATGTAGTAGGGATGCACATTTAGGCTTTTTTTCTCTCACCGTGACTCAACCTCATTAATCGATGGTAATCGTTAACCGATAAGCATAAAACCCGCGCTTGGCATTATCATTTGCACATTGGCCCAGCAGCAGGCTGGGAATAGTCCAAGATAGCTGATTAAACTTTTCAATGGCCCACAGGGCCAATAGGCAGGCCGGCTATACGGAAATCCAAAACTGTAAAAGACACAAGCTCCCATTATTTTCTTGCAATACTATGACACGATATTAAAAAAACGATGTGAAATCGCCTTGGTAATTACTGCGAGAAGCTAGGATGTATGCTGCATGTATGCCGACGTATCATATTATGGTGATTGAGCGACATTGTAGCACGTGCCGTGCCCAGGCGTGCGCAATGTGTCTGTTCCCACCTGTGTAACTGGGTTCACACCATCTGCTCGCAACAGTGACAAAATCAGTGTACTTGGTCATGTGCAGAGACAAGGGGGTGTTGTAGCATCTTTGGTGCAACACCAATACCTTACGATTGTAAACACTTGACTGCAAAGTACAATACGCTCCTTGGACATGCCAACGGTCTCGGCAATTCTGTTCCAAGCCTCAAGTTTTCGAACATCCCTATAGTTGTACTACTACAGACTGTCATCATATAGAATCGGGTGGTTTAAGACCGCAAAGATGAGCTGCTTTTCCTTTTTCGAGTGTGTATTTATGGCTTTTAGCTGTAATGCCGTCTGCTTTCGTCTGTGCATCTTCTAAATGCACTCTCTCCGACATACACCTCTCCCCCGTCTTGACAGGAGTTGTAGCATACACTTTGGACTTAGCTTCTGATTAGGATCTTAGTGTTTTAGTCAGTTATTTTGATCACTGATTACTTAATCCGAAATGTGATGCATTGTAAATTCTAATCACCATTAGCTCATTAGTATTCTATTTTCTCAATAGACCGCTCACCGTTTCCTACGATTTGGGTGAGGACTGTTATACTGTTAATACGTCTGTGAATATCAAAAAGAAATGCTCACGCTGAGGACATCGTCAGTTGACTTATTTTTGAAAGTGATAAAAAATGTTAAAAAAAATTTAAACGAGGATTTATTAAAAACTGTAAAAGACAGGCTGAACTAGGTCTGACAAGTCTGACCGCTATAGCGTAACATTTTAAATAATCTGAAACGCCTCCTGTTACTTATACAAATAAAAATATCACCCCCTTTCCTTTCTAGTTCTTGTACAGTTCTGTGTTTGGATTTAATATTTTATATTTTTCACAACCTAGTTGATGGAAACAACCGTGAAATCTAATTGCCAACTTGGACTATTTATTGATTTACTCATTTAACCGATAGGACTGACCTATCAAAATCATTTCCACATTTTTTCCCCGTTGATGGTTAGTTGGTTAACTGTTAACAGTTAACACCAATCGGAAAACAGAAATCACACCAATCGTATATTATGTGCTTGCTAGCCATACACAAAAGATGCAGATGTAACCTGGCAATCTTGTGACTTATTCACATTAGCCTTCAGACTTCTGAGCTGGATGCAGAACTTGTCAGACGTGTTCAAAAGTGATTACAGAGAATCCAAAAGATCTTGAAAAAAGGATTTCAGTTAAAATGGCTGCTGTTGACCTTTGATTATTTGGAAGAGAAAAAAAAGCATTGTTCAGATGGATCATAAAAAGAAAGAAAAATAAATTGTCACTTTGACCAAGTCTGCACCTATGCAGTGTCATACCTCCCTGCCCTGGTGATAGAATAATAATATTCTAGTGATAGAATAATGTCATACTTGAACATGTTTTTAAGAGGTATCTAACCGGTTTATACGTACATAAAATACATGTTATTCTTTCATTATTTTATAATTGGTTTGTGGATTCAATGAAAGGTGTGACACGCAATGCATATTTCGAGTGCCCTGACCTGCAACTACTTAACAAAACAACAACGAGGGCCACATATATATGCCATGTTAAAAAAACTAAAAAAATACAGGTGAGAGCTGTGGTGGAAGCAAATAAGAGCCTATCAAGCCTGCTAAACAGAAAGACAGACTGCACCTGACTATCCATTCAAAGAGACAATACTATCCCTGTGCAGCCCGCCATTGTCAAGGAAATTAGGTCATCAAATGGATTTTCCGTTTATTGTGAGCTCTGCCTTCCACCTTGGGATTGATTTGTTTTAAGTTCTCTGATTTGCCAGTGACAAAAATTTATTTTGTGTTTCATTTGGATCTCATCTTTAAATTATCTTTTTTTTGAAGAGAGATTCGTCCTTTGATTTCTGCTTCTCCGTTGATCAATTGTTACAATGGATCCATGTTAAGTTAGACCTGCCTTGCATCAAATCTGATTAATTCTGCTGTAAAATTGTACTTGGATTATTGGTCAACGTATTTATATGCATGCTGTCACACTTGTGGCCAAACACAGTTTGAGTCACCTCTTCTTCCTAATGATACAGCCATAATATATTCAACAGGAAGCATAGTAATGTCTCGGTGGAAAAAAACAACAGTATTGTGTTTGTCTTATGACTAATGCAATAGTTCGTAAGCTATGTCCAGGGGCCTAGATGTATTTTAAAACATGTATACATAGTTTAAATGAGGTAGATGCTTTCTTAATGCATAGCCATTACTTATTATGTCACTAGTGGAAGGTATGCTGACAGTGCAAATTAGATCTGGGCATAGTCACAATTTTAGATTTTTCTCAATAGTCTATTTTTATGTCCTCAATGATCAAATGGTCAAGAACACAGTCACCATGTTAATTATTGGCAATAGTGCAAATAGTTAAACGAAACCAAATTAATATATATTTTTTTTAGCACACCTGAGTCTTTCGGAACTATTATGTAGTCATTCTCAACTTCCTGTTTCACTGGGGTATAAATATGAGGTGACACACAGGCCAAAATCCCACAGGTCACCCGTCAACATGGGGAAGATCAGAGAACACATATGAAATGAGACGAAAGGTTGTTGACTTTCATAAATCAGGCAATAGAGTACTCAAGTGACTACGTCACGCTAGTTTCGGAAGTAAATTCCCCATTAATTTAGAGCGTAGACATTAACTAAAGCTTACTTTTAAACCATTTCTACTGTTGGCAAACTGTCATTTTTCTGGATCAGCTTCGAGTATATTTTACATTTTAGTATTTTTTTTGTGAACATACCAGCGCTGGCACTGTTTAAAAACTACACGTCCCATAATTCTCTCCGAATGTTCAGCCTTGTCTCCAGACGTTGTCATATAACGTTAGCCAGCAGTAGCACACAGCTCTGTTTTTAAACGTTAGCTAGCTAGCTTGAAGGACTAAAAGCTAAAATTGCTTTATGCGGTTAACCGTAGCGCAGTTTATGACCTTGTCAGGCGGGCTTCTCTACTTAGCTCGTCTTCAGCGGCAGTAGTCTACTCCAGTCCCATCTGCCACAGTCAGACGAGATGATGATATCTTATTGGTCGAGAACAACCCGTGCGTTGCAGTACTGGATATGTAGTCCGTTAAAGTGGACTAAAAGTCGAACTACATTCATGAATGCATTACTTTAAAAAAATAAAAAATTGGAACATGCGATATATGGAATATATTCTTGTACCACACAGGCTAATCCAGGAACTTTTTGGCTCATTCTATAAATCAGATTTCAAGAAATAGTCGATAGTCTCCGAAGCCCATTCTATCTTCCATAGGGAATTTACTTCTGAAACCAGACTCCGCCCATGACTGACGTACTCACTTGAGTACTCTATGGCTATAGAAAAGTAGCTTCATGTATGAAAGTACCTATTTCCACCATTAGGGCAATAATTAAAAAGTTAAAAAATAAAAACTGGACCTGTGATGAACCTACCTGGAAGATGATGCATGTGTAGTTTGGCCCACTCACAGTGATGAGAATGGTTTGAGAGGCAATAATTTTCCCAAGGAACACAGTTGGAGAGTTGCTGAAGTTAGTTGCATCCTGGGGGGTCACCAAGTCTCCAAAAGTGCAATTAGACGCCACCTCTATGCCAACAAGCTATTTGGAAGGCTTGTTAGAAGAAACCCTCTGCTGTCATTGTAACACAAACATAAGGGGCTGCGAAATGTTACCGGGAATTTAGATTGGAACCGGGTGGTAATGTCAGACGAGACAAAAATTGAGCCTTTTGGCGATTTAAAAAAACAAAAAACAAAACAAAAAACAATGGAGTACTAAATACAGGTACTACATTTCTGCTGTTCAGTTGAGAGCAGATTTAGGTTGGTTTTATTGGTAAGTGGCATAACGGTTAAAAAAGGCTTTGATTACTCCCCATGCCTGCATTGTGGAACAACTGACTGGTATTATCTTTAAAAAAATATCTCGCATAACTGTATGGACCTCTGTGCTGTCTTATAGTTTTGCATATTTCTGAAGGGTTAATTGGTCAGGTCAAATGTAAATTCATTATTTTTTAAGGCAACAAATTATGTCATCAGAGGACTTCAGATTTCAGCATCCCACATCATATTATAGGAAATTTTCTTATCCTCATGAATTTCAACCAAATTCAGCTGCACCTACCCCCCAGGCCCCTCCTCCCAGCTCCTATTCTCTAATATCTTCATACACATATGCCATCTACTTTTTCTGCTCAACTAAAAGGTTAATCCCCCCCCCATTTTGAGCAACATGGTGAATCTCCTACTCAAATATTAACAGTGTGTCAAGCTGATATTGTTTGGTTACCATGAGTAGTTGATGCATTGTTCAGTGGCTGGCCAGATAACCTTGACATCATGCCGATTGGTTTGTAGGATCGAGTGCTTTGGACAAATCCACTCGCTTACTTTGAGGTGTGTGAACTGTGGATTTGCCCAACGAATCTCAGCTGGAGGAATAATGGAACTGTGGCACACATGGTTTTGCTAAAATAAAAAATAAAAAAAATAAAAAAATTCTAATTCTTCCGATTGCCTTTGCTGGTTTTATTGAATGCTTAATTACATAAATTAAAGTAAATACATAAATAAAATTGGTGTGTGGTCAGAATTACAATTATATGTGCTTTATTTTTTATATGTAAGGATGTGGTGAAAATAGTTTTGTCTTTAGAATTTAAAAGATGTGACTGAATTTCACTGTGTTTATTTGGATATTTGTATTACAGCTTTGCTTATGCACAGAAGCCGTTTGTAACATGTATAAATAGTCAACGCCACAAGTATGATGTGGCATGCACAGAAGGTTGGTATGGTACCAAGAGTGTGCCTGCCTTTACATGCCATCTGTCATAAAGGGGCAGTTTTGATTGATTTAAAAGAAATAGCTGTATTCCATTATCATCTGTGGTCACTTCCACATGTAGCCAATCCCTGTTATCTTAATGGCCTGCTGGCCATGAGTACTGGTGCTGCGTTGTTTGCAGACCTCCGTCCTCATTGGCCACACCAGGGATGTACCAGACGGTTGCTTTAGTATAAATGTACAGCGGAGAAATTACAGCTCGTCTATTGTAAACAAACTCTGGTGAACTTTGCTTTGCGAGTCTTGACGACTGTTGAAGGTCTGAACTGGCTTCCCTGGAAAGGGGCGGAAAAGGGGATCAGTGCAACTACAAACGTGCATCTCAAAAATGAAATAAGGTAGTTGTGATTTTTTATTTTTTTAAATGCAAAATGGTCTAATTTTATTGTATTTTCTTTTAGATACCATTATGGTGGACAAGAATATATACATTGTTCAAGGAGAGATAAGTACTGTAGTGGGTGCAATTAAGAGGAATTCCAGATGGAGTACCCACACTCCATTGGTAAGTGTGACCCTCATTTTTTATAAATCTTAAAGCAGTGGTCCCCCAACCCTGTTCCTGGAGATCTACCGTCCAGCAAGTTGTCACTCTAACCCTAACAAAGCACACCTCATTCAACAGGTAGAGGTCTCGTTGCGCTGCTAATTGGTAGGATCAGGTGTGCCAAATTAGGGTTGAAATGAAAACCTGCAGGACGGTAGATTTCCAGGAACAAGGTTGGGGACCACTGTCTTACAGCATGCTCTGCACAAAAATACAAAATATAGTCTGAAATGAAGTGAGTAAGCAATTTTAATGGATGTATCTTCTGAAAAACACTACGTTGGAAAGGAATTATACAGTAGATGCTGTATGTACCCACTATGAATATACATTTTGATAAATGTGAAGCTTTCTGTAAGGCCTGGGTTGATAACCAGCTGCTGTGGGTTTTGAACCATAGCCCTCACCGGCCACTCCACACAAGAGATATGATTACCGTACTTTCCGGACTATAAGCCGCTACTTTTTTCACACGCTTTGAACCCTGCGGCTTAAACAACGATGCGGCTAATCTATAGATTTTTACGGGCTAACGGCCTCCAGGGGGGCGCTCTAGCAGGAAGCGCAAGAGCGAGACAGACGGGTGGAAGTGATAATGCGCCGAGGAAGACGCTAGTTTGATTGTGTTTTGAACAGCCGTTTTGCGCATCATGCACACACCCTCATCATGGAAAACACACGAAGAAATGCATATGATGCAGCTTTTAAGTTAAAGGCAATCGATCTGGCTGTCGAAGAAGGAAATAGCTGCAAAACGTTTTTAGGAAACGTGCCTGATTATTACAACGGTACATTGGGTGAACGCGATCGCATAGCAAATACAGTAAAAAATAATAATCGGTCATCAGAAAAACTACCAATAATAGGCCCACAAAAAAATAACAATTAGACAGACTGATCGACGTGACATTAGATTCGTTTTATTGGGCTATTCAACAACGCGATAGGGCTACTTACTTTTTCCACCTCGCTGGTTTAACTTGCAGGGCGAACAGGCTAACGCGTTTTGTTTTTTTCCTTCGTTTAAAAATGTTTTTTTTTATTTTTTTAAATCCTGCGTTGTTAACATTAGTAACGGATGCTCGTTTTTTTTATAAAGCAACATTTAACCAGGAAAACATGACATTTCAGTGCAAATTATGTCTATGTAATTTAAATGTGTACATTAATAAAATAATAAGTTTAACCGACTAGTATTTCTGGTGCCGACTAGCGAGGGTAGCAACATTTAATCGTCTAGTCGACTAAACGCGCACATCCCTACTGTGTATCATCTTTCTGTGTACGTAAATATCTCATGTTGCAACGTGGACACCTGCGGCTTATAGACAAGTGCGGCCTATGTATGTACAAATTTTTTTTTTCTTCTAAATTTCGTTGGTGCGGCTTTTATTCAGGTGCGCTCAATTGTCCGGAATTTACGGTAAATACTAAGGTTCACAGCCAAGAGAGAGCCCATAGCAGACTTTCACGTGCCAGCCCATGTCTCTGAACTCTGCTGCACTTCATGGTTTCTACCAGTACTCAGTTTTTATGTTACACGCGTAGAACCAGAGAGATGCCAACCTTTCAGGATTGGGGGTCGTTTGGAACCCAGAAGTGTTTGTAACATTGAAACCGGTGTTAAAACGCACCAATTATTATCTAGCCTCATTTTCACAGACTTATTTTTATCGCTGTCAATATTTGTACAAGTTAATAACCAGCAATCAAATTAGCTATGAGCAGGATAGCATTAGAACATTATTTTTCTCTCTTGTTCTACTGTAGTTTCCTCAGTTATTAGTGCATCTTCCACGAGTCACTCGCGCAACTCTTTCAGTCTTTATCTCTTGATCTTTTGTTCAGGATGAAGAACAAGATCCACTGCTCAGCAGCTTCAGCCACCTAAAGGAGATACTCAACACTATTAAAGGTGAGTGCCCACAAACTAATCATGGTTTCAGCTCCATTTTACTCCCTAGATCTCCTTTACTTCAGTGATCCACTTTACCATTGCATTTTTAAGTTAATTCTCTTGTACAGTTGAATGCCATGCATCTCCCTTGACCACAATGGAGAACAGGTAGGTACGGCGACATTGATCAAAAACGCTCTTCTCACTCAGAAGGTCAGCCACAGGCCCATTGTTACGGGGGGCTAAGGTCTGGGTCGATTATAGGACGCAGGGCCTTTTCATAAAATTTGGTAGAAATCATTTTGCAACAAAATTTATGATAAAGCACATTTTCTAAACAATGGATGAATTGATCACACAACCATCTTAAAAAAAGGTTTACCTGCCATCAGTATAAAAATACATTTAAAGTAAAAAAACTCCATATATGAACAGCCAGGTGTACTGTGTGAATCTGAAGTCTATATTTATGGCCTTCCTCTGTTTTTCTTATTGCACTTGTTCATCTATTTTTATCATAACGGAGTCATTTCTTTATCTCCAGCCACGTTGTGAAATTTGAAATGTGCTAATTTGACGACTTGAGTATGAAGTCCCTCAACTAAGCGGTACTTGTAATTTGAGCCTTGATTTGATCATTTTCTAGCTGTTATTCTTCAGCCAAATCATTAGCAACAGAAGCAGAAGGCTGCATCAGCTTTCTTTGAAGCTTTTAACGGTTTATTTTCAGCATTATAGGAAATGTAGTTGTTAGTGAAAATCTTCTCCATGTTTCCAGCATAAGGGGCATTAACCTGTCCTTGCATACAGTCCCAGTCGATAGGCTTTTCACCGTTGTAGTTGGCCTCATTGGTTTTTCGATGCTGTTTGGCCTATCGTTCTCCTTCCTTTGGTCACTGTGCTTGCCTGTACCGCCTTGTCCGTTTGATACTCATCGCTCTGGATTTTTGCTTTTTTTTTGGGAGGGGGGGTGCCTAGGGTACATTGAGGGGTGGAGCCTTGAGGCCCTCTGAGGGGCTGTTGTTCCACCCTAAAGACAGGCCTGGCCAGACACAGGCCCATCTCGCCAGGCTGTGCGAGCTCTGTGGCTGGCAAAAGACCCACGCTCTGAAATCCAAACAGCTGGCCTTTGTAGATGTGTAGTGAATTGCAGTCTGATGCCAGCTGGCTATGTGCAAATACTGGACTAATCATACTGCATATCTACTTGCAGTAGGTTAACCTGCAGCAGCGCTCCAGGTTTTTACTGCTTGCGTCTCAGCTGGACATCTTAAAGGAAAGAATTTTCCCAAAAATGTCACAAACATACAATGATAAGGAAAGGAAAAACTCAACCAAGTAGAGCAGTTTTTTTTTTTTTTTTTTTTACCGTATGCAGATTGCCAAAAATTTTCAATGCTTACGAAAAAAATGCGATGTGTTTTACAAAGACAAGATGACTCACCTCATTATAGGCGAAGTAATGCCTTGCATTTATATAGCGCCCTTCTCACCAACTGGTGACTCAAAGCGCTTTACAATGATGAGGGGGAACCTCGCCGCTTCCACCACCAATGTGTAGCACCCACCTGGGTGATGCAACAGCCGCCATTTTGCGCCAGAATGCTCACCACACATCAGCTGAGGTGGAGAGGGAGAGAATGATTTTACCCAATTAAACTGGGGGATGATTAGGTGGCAGATTGAAAGAGCCTGGGTTGGGAGTTTAGCCAGGACACCGGTGAAACCCCTACTCTTTACGACAAGCGTCATGGGATCTTTCATGACCACAGTGAGTCGGGACCTCGGTTTAACGTCTCATCCGAAAGAAGTACTCCTGAAGGCATGGATGGGAAGATCTCTGTGCCTATTTAATATATAAAGTGTACGTTGCCGTTCATAATTTCAGCTACTTGTCATTATCCTTAAGATTTCAAAATGAATCTTCTGTACAAGAGCAGGTACTTGCCCTCTGTCAGTCAAGCTATGTTATGTGTCGATATGACACTTCTATTTTATCGCAAGAGCAGCCATTTCTGAATTTCTCTTACCTCAAGTGCCCATAATCTGTTGCTTATTCCTTGTCTTGGAGATGGAAATGCATGTTGGGAGTTGTTTTTACAATACCACATCAGACCAAGACTGGTTTTTCTGATCATGACCAAAAAAGGTACATTTTTATGAATGTAGCTTTATTTGTTTCGGTTACTACCACAATTAACCGAAATGATGATGTACTGATGGAACTAAATGCAGTGGATTTTCACTTCAAACAAGCAGCCAGCTTTGTCTAACCCAGTGATGACTGAGGATAAGGAAGTTGAATCTTCTCAAAACCAGTCCCTTTGCCTTCATCAAATATGCAGAAGAAAAACCTGTTTTGTTCTCTTCCTAGTCTGAGCCACTGATTACATGAGTACTGCTGTAGATGAGAGCATGTCAACTTCATGGCATAGTCTTCACACTTTGTGCACACGTCAGTGTTTAAAGTAAAATTGGCCCAAAATAAAGTTCGCTCTGACCTTGAAATCTTGGGTATAGAATTTGCTAGTTCTTTCATAAAAATGTCTTTTTCTGAAGCCAGAACCAGGATGTATGCTGAATTATCAGAGAGATCAGTTTTTCTCTCCGTTCAGGCCTTGTAAATGTACTTTTGAGGTTGGACCATAAAACTGGACAAACATGAATGGCTAGTATTTTTTTAAGTAAACATGCAATTATATTGTTGTGGTGGATGTCTTAAGTTTGTAGGTACTGTATATTAAGGAGGTAATTTTCATACAGAAGTATGAAATGCAATTATACAAATGGTATGTAAACCTAAGACATCATTTCTGCCATTGATCCTCAAGCACTGAATATATATGTTAGTATGCATTTCATAAGGCTGGATACAGAAGATGTGGTTATTACCGGTTTTATTTTTTACATCACAGACAGAAAAATGGCAGCCATGGGAGCGATTTAATTAAAACTGTTTCCGTTTGCATTTTTGCTGAAGTTCAGATTAAATTTCTCATATCCATTATACCACAGACAGCCGAATTCGGCAATATCCTGCTTTCATACGATCGGAAAGTCGCAGCAGCTCAGAATGAAGGCCAAATATTTAATGCTCAATTTTCTCCCCCCTCTACGTTCAAAGGATAAACCTTGGTCAGGTGGGACCCGGGGCTCAACACATTCAGACTGCGAGCACAAAGTGCCTTTTCTGTCTAAAGAACAAGAGCATATTTAATCAGGTGCACGCAAGATTTCCACCGAGAAGAGTTGGCCTTTTGCATTTGTCAATATTATCCTTCCAATGTCTTACTGTTGGGGGTTATTTAGTTTATCATTTCCAGTCCCATGGAAACTCTATCTTCGTTTGTTCATCATTTAACCAAATGCCTTGTAATGAACAGGAGGTCTAAGGTAAATGTTATGCTGTTTTGTGCGAGTGTTCTCTAGTGTTCCAACATAACGACATGAAGACACTCGGTGCTCATCAATGTATCCATTGTTGAATGGCCCCAGTTTTGATTATTTTGCATTATGAATATAGTAAGTCTGCGCGTTTATGCACTCATATGCTTGCATATACACGTGCACGCACGTACGCACAGACACACTCGAACACAGTTTCAAGAATGAATAATAGGAATTGAATAGTCAGGAAATATTCAGTAATATTTAAATATGGCCCACATTACAAAAATACAGAGGTTGTATATTTTCAGTTGAAGGAAATGTAGCCCTGTTGTGTACATGATGTGAGGCATAACAATATAGTTTTCTTTGAAAAAGCTTTGAATAAGCAAAGATATACTTGTCTCCCTTTTTTTTTTTTGCTGATGACACAAGTGCATGTAATACCCTTCTTTACAAGATAGTGTTCCAAGGTTTGGACAAAGGCAACTGATGTGTGCATAAAAGTACTGGTCATTGCTGGACTCGGAACACTAACTCTCATTGGTTGCCCCAGTCCCTTTCACCATCAGTTCAGACTAAGGGACAAGGAAGTACTGGACTATGGATGCAGGTCGTCTTTTCCTCAGGGAATGAAATTCACTTTTTCACCCACTTGCCAGAGTGGCTTGTTGATTCTAAAAACCAAACCAGCCATTTTTAACATTTTACCAGCCAATCCATATTACCTTTTACGAGATAACACCACCTGGTTGCTTAACTGCCAAAGTGGCTTCTAGAGTAGAAAATCTTACCAGCCACAATTCAAACTTTACCATTTGGTTGGTGGCTGGTGTTCATTTCACATCCTGCTTTTTCTGTGCAGGCTGAAGTTCAAGGTGCCTTTTCGGACAGCGGTTTGGTCCAATCAATTCCCTGAGCAGAGACACCTGTGAGAAAACCCCCAGAATATAATTGGCTGAGATGGATGTCACCCAACATGTGTGCAGCGTTATTGGTTACATCACTGTTGTTGTTGAGTAAACCTTGGCTCAGCTTCCTGTGTGTAGTCAAGTAATTAGCTATCGCTTTAGTACCATATGTGAGCACTGCGATTTTTCACAAAGTAGTTTGATTAAAACTGACGAACAGCTGAATGTTTCCCTCTGAATCATTTTTGTGGTTCATTTAGGGTATTTCTCTCTTTGATTGATTTCAGATTATGTTATTGTCTGTTTTTTTTTGAGAAATGCAATGCATTCAAATTGGCACAGATAGGACCTAATGAGGACAACGGCATTGTGTATGCCCCACACAACCTGCCTCTGGATGCACACGTTTAACATGTGAGCCCGACGCGACATAAAAAAAAATTATAATAAATGGAAATGCCATTATGGTCGGAAATCATAACCGTCCACGGAAGGCCAGCTGTACAGAGAAATCAGCCAGACAGCCCCACGTTAGGAGCGTGGTGCCCTGGGCAAGGAGCGCCGCGGCCCGCCTGCGTGTCGTCATGCTTCGACAATGGGAAGACCTGGCAGCAGCAGCTAGAACACATGGATCCCCTCCCTCCCCCCCCCCCCCCCCCCAAACCGCGGTCTCTCCCTGCTCTCTCCAGGGAATGCCGCTGAGATGGACAGGCACGGCTGGTCCTGGGCAGTGTGGAATCCGCTACGCTTTTTCATCCTCCAAACACCAAAGGCCTTGTTAGTGCCCTGGGTCCAGGCTTCAGGAACAAGCAATTCCTTTTCCCTCCCCTCCCCTCCCCTTCCCTCCCCTGTACATACTTCTATTTAATAGAGGTAGGTTTTTCACTGAGAAGATCCTTCTTTTTATTTTAATGGGCTGTGCTGATTTAGTTTTTAATTAAATTTCTTGTCCTCATCGAAAATTGGGTGTCCAGTAAGGACAGACATCTCTGTCCTTCCCAAAGAGCATCTTGGTTCTGGAAAAACAAAAAGAAATTACATTTTGTCAGGGATTCATGTGAGTTTATAGTCTTAATTTGAGTCAAAGTGAGGTAGCTCTTTCACATATATATATATATAATGAAAAAAGAGAAAACCAGGATGAAAATATATGATGTAAAGCTTCAATGTTCAACCCGCACACTCAAACGAGAAAAGTTTAAGGACCGACCTTCAGAGGCAAAAAAATGTTTAGATGCAACACAAAAAAAAAGTTTATTAATTAAAATGTGTGTTTTGACGTATCTTTGTCAGGTTCTTTGGTGAACCAAGCTTAGACACAGGTCTAAATATCGTATATATTAGTTTGCTGCTTCCTTTACCCTTGAAAGTGCTAAGGTGCACACTTGCAGTGAATGGTGGAAGAGGTGTCAAATAACCAAGTCAGACTTGAATCTGCTCTAAAGGATATATATATATAATTTTTTTTTTTCTTTTTTTTTCTTCCTTTTTTTTGTGTGCAATAGCACAAAACAAAAGACCTGCCTCTCTCCTGTGCAATATCTCTATCTGAAGTCTACACGGTGGGCTATCGTGCTCTGTGGCCGCGGTAGCCCAGCTGTCGGGCTAATGAAAGCCCCATAATTCCCTTCACACTGCGTTTTATCTCCTTTAACAACAAAAGCAACCGGCAAAGGAAATGTGGATTAGTTTGGAAGTATTTCTCAGCAGCTCGCCCGTTGTTAAAGGTTCCATTCTCCTCCTTCTGTTCGGCCGTGATTGGCAGGAGCATGTGTATAGAGTGCAGCTGGAAGTATATCATCTGCAAATTTTAGTTGGGTAAATATAGCAGGGAGTCTTGTCAGCCTGAGAGATAAATTGTTCTGGGAAAGGAAGTGTTGTCTCTCGTTCGAAAAATAATTTCCTACACTTCAGGGACAAGGCTTTCTCTCTTTTTTATTTCACACAAAGAACATACAGTAGGGGAATTGCGTGATGATGGAACATTTGTTGCCACCCCCTCCACCCCCCCGCTCCCCACAATTTCTCCCTGCATGAGGCTATGGCTCCTCTTGTGTTAGGATGCTTGGGGTATTGCTAAATCTTTAATCTTTCATTGGTAAGGACAGCAACCGAATCAAATGAAGACACTACCATGGCATTGCATTCACCACATGGGTCTTTCAGAATTTGCAATGCCAGTTTGTAAATACTGGGGAGGTAGTTTTTTTGTTGTTTTTTTTCTGAATAATTTTATGGGGAGGGGGGTGGTATTGGTTTCATTTGAGATTGAAAGATTTCTCACCTACTTCATTAATTATTTCACAATTATTTATTGGCCGGTTCTTTGTAACCGTCCACAGCCATTTATATAGCTTTGTTTTTTAAAGGAATACAAGAGATTATTTGGCAAACATACAAACCTAGATTTGTTTATAGGCTGTAATAACTGAGTTATCATTTTGCCATTCTGGGAAAAAAAGAAAAGTATCCTATCAGTTGAGGGAAGCGTAACGCTTGTTAAAGTAGAGCTGTCCTTGCGTGCCTGTTCATATGACTAATATGACAAGTTTATATGATTTGTTGTATAAAAGTGTATATGCCTTTTGTAAATGTACCTTGTACAAGGCAAAAAAATAATAATTAAGTCTAAAGTCTAAAATTTATCAGAACTCAGTCATTGCTTCAACATGGATTCTAAATTCTAATTTTAAATTAAAAATGTATTTCAGTACTTTGGGAACTCTCCCTTGCAGGGATATCACTACTGCGGGATATCACAACTGAGTCCTCGTCTGTAGGGTTGTATGTGATTGGTGACAAGGGCGTCACTTTCTGTTGAACATTGGGGGGGATGCAGGGCAGAACGCTGTGCCCTGAGATATATGGGGGGGTGCATGTTAGCCAATAGCGATGTCACCATGCGTAGCCTATGCAAAGGCAACAATGTAACATTGTATCTACGGACTTCTTGGATGTAAACAAGGCAATTTCATTTTATGAAAAACATTTTTTTACCCTTTTTGTGAATTATTGTATTCTTGCGTTTCCACTTGATACAGCCTACTACGCCTGAAATGAAACGCTGCTTTGCTACATTGTAGTTTGTTTATCCAGTTTATCACCCCAATAATGTAGCTAAATGGAGCAACATTATTTCCCCACCCACTGAATACCGTATACAACCTCGTACATGGGCTATAACACAGGCGCTTTTATGCATTTCTGTCAATGTAACATTGGGGGGGACGGATAGGGCTTTCTCGGATATTGGGGGGGGTGCGTCCCCGTGTAAATGACGCCTATGATTGGTGAACATACTGGGGGACCTTTGACCATTCCTCCAAGCAGAATCCTTCAAGGTTCTCCCAATCCTTTGGTCTGTGCTTGTGTACCGCCCTCTTCAATTAACCACAGGTTTTGTAGCCAGATGGGCATTGCAGCAGTCATTTTGTGGTGAGTTAGTTTCTTGGTTGATCTTGAGGTGTGCTTGCAATTTGTAGACGAATCTGAACTTTCTAGCAGTGGGCTATAATGTCTTGGCACTTGCTGGAGTTCATGGTTCCATTGACCTTAACAAGATCCCCAGGACCGGTAGATGCAAAACAGCCCCATAACTTCAAAGATGCCCCACCATTTTTCACTGTTAGTATGACGTCCTTTTAAATATCAGCCGCCTCCTTGCAATACCAAACGCACCACTCAGTGTGACCAAACGGCTCAATTTTGGTCTCATCTGACCATAACAGCTGGTTCCAATCAAAGTTCCACTACCATTATGCAAACTCCAGATTCTTATTTTATTAATCTTGCTGGGGCTGGAGGTGACCTCTGGTGATAGATTTGGAGACTTTGTGTCCCCATGATGCAAGTAAGCTTTGCTGATCTATGTTGAATTTTTCTTTGCCTCCCAAGCCGTCTGTCTCGCTGTACGTGGGGACATGATGCATTTTTGTCCTCTCCCAGTCAGGTTTACAGCTGTTCCAGTGGGTTTAACCTTCTTCATTATTGACCTAGTAGTGGCAAGTGGTGTGTTTAGAGTTGTATTTAACAGATTGGAACCACCTCCTGACATGTGACAACTGTTTTGTGTTGTTTCTTGTTGAGTTATTTGTCTTTCCGCATGGTGATGGATGACACATGGATTATACATGCGTGTGTCCTCTCTTTTTATGTCACAGTGACACAGGAGGACTCAATAGTAGCATGTTAATGCAGATTTATTTTGTTTAAGTTATTATGTGTGTGAAAAGTGACATTATTTTGGGGGAAAATTCATCTCATTTTCTCTCAGCAGTTGTATTGGTATAAAATATAATTTTTGTGCATAGAATATAGTTAATTATCTTTATTATTAAATTGTTTAGAATCAATAGTGTGAATATGTTTGGAGAGCACTGTAAATAATAATAGCAAATACTACACACAGGTTTATGTTTTACTGCAGTTTGCCTTGTTAAGATGGTAATTACATGTCTGTAAGGATTGTAGGTTTTGATAGGCATACTTTAATGATGGGGATATTGTTAGAGCTCTCTGAAAATGTGGTTTGTGTTCATGGTTTTTAGAAAGAAACTAGGCCTGAGATATTTAATGGTGAAAAGAAGGCTGAAGTGTGGCTGGAACAGTATTGCTTTGCTTTTTGTCCAAAGCTTTGGGTCCCTTCATTGACAAGAAAATATTCCTGGTAGGAATTGCATTAGATTTAACGTCAAACTGGCAAATCTGTTTCAATCCCCGGTCGTATAATTCGGCGGGATTTATTGTATTGAGTGTACTGTGGAATACACAGCTGTTTGAAGAAGGGCAGAGAATGCAGATGGAGCACACTGGTCTGTTAGCCGTTTCGTTTGGGGGGTGTGCATTTTTTCCAGTCAGCCCCCAGCCTTGCTTTTTAAATCTTTAAATTTCCCCCCCCCCCCCCCCCCCCGAAAACACCCCCCACCCCCTCCCTTCCCCCCCCCAACCATCGCTAAGGTCAGATTTTTGACAAGTCTGCAGAGATAGCAGCCAAGCTAAATCCCCTCATTTTTATTCATACAAATACAGGTTTAGTGATTCCGACATCCGTACCATTCAAAGTCAGCTCTGGATGTGAGTGACAGCTCTGTCTGAAGCTTTTTAACACTAACCAAATTCACAAGCACACTTCTAATTGACTAGAATCACCCGAAATGGACCAATGGTCCATATTAAGGGCACCGGAAATGATAGGCAGGATGATGGGTAGTAATGAATTGATCTGCCGCTTTTTCTCACCCCTTTTTGAAAGATCTTCCTGCAACGTGGAGATGATTTCACTGATGCTATATTAATTGTGTATTAAGATGATGGTAAAATAGCAATGGTTGTAAAGAAATTACTATATTATATAATGTTATTTTTTTAATTAAAAGCTCAATTAATGGTGCTTGTGCTTATATGAAGGCTGAAAGTAACCTCGTATCCAATTCTCATTTTGGACTACTGGACAGTGTTCTGTATATAATATAATAATATTGCAACTGACGATGGTATTCGGTTATGTATGTTAGAAACGGAATTAGATGCCCTTTTTCAAATTTTTTTAATTTACATTTTCATGAGAAATTGAGTTTAGTTGTCTTGAAGAATGGAATTTCTTGATTATTGTTTTTAAGCAACTGTCATCTTGCTTAAAAATGTTTTTTTGGTGTTGCCATGTAGCCTATATCTTACCCTACACATTTCCTGCTATTCAACAGCTTGGAGGCACTAGTCTATGGACATCCGCATTGGTTCAATGCCAAAGGCTCAGTTGCAGTGCTAATAAAAATTTTTCTTCTGAAACGCATATCAAAACGGTAAATCTTCGTAGACGGGCTAAAGGTCGTTTCCCCTTTTCTCTTTCTCCATTGGCTGGGCTGAAGCTTGAGCGTTATGGTAATAACCATAACTTCTCCTGGAGGACCTTTGGATGGGGCTGACATCCAAGCGCAGTTCAAGGTCAAGTGCAAAGCGTCTCGGGCGCACAGCTGCTCCAGCACAGGCCTGGTCCTCTGCGGACTCCAGCCGTCTGTGTACAAACCCCCGAGCTTCTTTCTGGCCTCCGCCATCCGATAGCCGCGCGTAAATCAGTCCAAATTGAACCACGTGAAGGCAGTTGTCAAAGGCCAAGTAAGAAGACGCGTCATAACTCATCTTGTTCAGTCACTTATGCAAATATGTTTACTCGCCAAATGCGTTCCGTCAATCAGCCCGTGTATGAACTTGCGGAAACTTCAGGGGAGATTTAAGAGTGCAGATTAAGATGGCTATCATTTCCCACTGTTTGTTTTACCAGTTCTCCAGTGTGAACTATCACATGAATCACTGTTATTACATACGACCATACAACCAATCTGTGGTTTTTGAGTTATTAAAAGCATTTTTTTGTATACATGGCCATATAGCACTCGCATTTTTTAAATCAAAACTTTCGAAACTTTCCCCACACGGATGGAAAGGAAAGTTTCGCTCTGCTTGTGGATTCTTTTTTTACTCCGCGGAGTGAATGTCACAGAGACACGACCGTGGGCTTTCCGTACAGCACAGCAAGTGGCTGTGACCCTGTTAGGAATTTACAACTGCTGTCCCCGGAGGAGGCAGGCTTCCTTTTCATAGCGCCAAACCCGAGACCCGGGTTTCCATTACGGAGCTCTCTCTGCTGTCCCATCTCCCATTCCTCTCACCCGCTTTCATCTCTGTTTTCTGGACACTTAGCGCCCTGGCAGGATCAAAAAACCAAACACCCCCTCCTCCTCCTCTCAATGCGAGGATTGTCTCTCTCCCAACAAGAAAATACGGCAGAAGATCAACTGAGATCTAAGATTAAACGCGTGTAGGAAGGACATGAGACCCATTACTGTACTTGTGTGCATAAAAAGATGTTTGGCTTTCCATGATGCAGTTTGCAAAGGAAGACAGTCCTTGCATAATGTCCCAGCCTGCAACTGGAGGTCGGTCATCGAGCTTGAGTTTGCCCATGGATTTAAACTTTTTGTCCCTTTTTGTCTGATAGCTTTGTCTAATAACATGTTTTAAAAGTATTTTTTTAAAGTAACTATTACATTCATAGAAAAGCTGAATATTAATGACGTAGGTGTTTTTAGGATTTAGGTCAGGTAATTTGTGGTGATTCAGTTCCATTGGAAGCTCTGATGTCAGGCAGTGGTTATGAAGTGAATATAAGGTCATGTTTGTTTGTTTTTCAAAAATACCCCTCTTGCCCCACTTGACTTGATTATACATAATTCACCCTGATACGTTTCGTGGATACTCTCAAAGGAGACGTGCTGTTTTTATCGCTGTTCTGTTTGAGTAGCCAACTTTTTTTGTGTGTGTGTGTGTGTGTTGTGGGTAAGCACATTTTGAAAACAAAATGATCATTTTCTTAGCTTTGATTAATAGTTGGAACATGTAACGCTGCATAGCCTTGGTGCTTCTGCAGTGAAAAAGTCCGGAAGCTTTCGCCAGAATGTCACCATTCACGTTTGCCACAAATAAAGGGATGTGTTTTAGCAGCACGGCGTCAAACCAGGTCTATGTCCGAGACACAGGGCACAAACGGGGGCTGTCGCAGTATAAATGTCTGTCAATCTGGGCTATGATTAATCAGAGTCCTCTCAGACAGGCTGCCACTGCGCACTGGTTAGTAGCTGTAAATCTGCCCAGTTAATAGTCCTTTAACCGAGGACTGACAGGGCAGGCTTAGGCCTAGTGTGAAGAGGGATGCAACTGTTGTCCTGCTTCAGATCCTCTCAACATTGTGCTGAGTGGCTGCAGGGCCCCAGTAGAGGAACATTAATCATGGAGGGGTGGGGGCGAGAGGTTGGGGAGTGGGGGAGTGGGAGAGGGGGGTCCGGATGTGCTGACAGGAACAGAGGGCAAGACAGGAGCAAAACAAACCCGCCCCCCTGCGGGCCTACGAGATGGGCCTACAGCGCGTACTGGCCTTTGGCCAGCAAAGATAAGCCCTGTCTTGTCCCATCCCTATCGCCCCCCCCATCCCCAAGGTCTTCTTCAGGCCACTTCTCATTGAGGGGTGCTCCTTATCACCCCTGGATGAGACTAATGGGTGTCACTATGGTTTTTAACACCAGGTACTTGGAATGATTCATCTCCCCCCTCCAGAATTCCGTTTAATTTCAAGGTGCTTTATTCATGTGACATAAAAATGGTGTTGCCAAATCAAGAGGGCGCGCGAGCAATGTTCAACACAGAACGTTTCGCCCGCGGCCAAGGGAAAGTGTGGAGTTAATTATAGTGTTTTCATAACTACTTTGCTAAGTTAAAGGGCTAGTTGCTAAGTTAAAGGGTTGGTTGCTAAGTTAAAGGGCTGGTTGCTAAGTTAAAGGGTAGGTTGCTAGGTTAAAGTGCTTGTAATGTCACAATCCTTCATGGTGTTAAATTTGAAAGTCAGCTGTCCACACCGTGCTGTTTATATCGGCAAATGCTGCGCTTGCTCGCCGAGTCCTTGGGGGGGAAAATAAAATAAAAATAAGGACGTTCAAGTCTCAAGGCTTTTCGTGCCACTCAAAAAAAGTGGAGATCCTAGATCGGCAGGGGGGTAAGACATGCAAATTTACTCAAGTCTTTATTACACTGCTTTTGTTTTGAACTCTCTTATAATCCTCCCATCAGCGCAGCATATGATGATGAACAAACATTGCTGGCTAATTACTTTTGCTCTTTGAATTAATATTGCCTTAATACAAATATAATTTGTTCCACTCCTTGATTAGTTATTTAGAGTGACATATACAGGCAGAAATTGGATTGGATTTTCTTATGCTTTCCCTCCTTTCATGCAAGTGTTGGCTGCCACCGTTGCTAGCTTGTTGCATTGCTGGCCTTTACCTGATATTGACTTAAGGTTCTGTCCAGAGCAAAATGGGCAAGAATCAAAAATAGTTTTCCATCCACATGTAGTTTATATTGTGATGAAGTTAATTATAAATTATATTCTAGATGAATTTATGTTATGTGAAAGTTGAGAACGTCCCTCCTCCTGAATTGAACTGGATGTTCGCTAGCTGTAGGTTTGCTAACGGAACAAAAAAGGGGGAGCATTTGACAGACCCGAGTGTGTTGACAGCATTCCAGAACTTTAATTTACTTCCTTTACTATTTTCACCAAACTTACACAAGTTAACAGTGCCAACCCTTTACACACTACAGGTCTTTGCAGTGCAGAATGTGGCCCAGTAATCCACTGTACGATCTCAAGCGGATCAGTTTAGGTCAAGCCAAGATGCGTTGGCGGCCAAAGGCAAATAAGTGACTTGAGTTCCCACGGCTGCTACCTGGGATGCGTAATGTGCCGCTAATCATTTTCTTATGAGGTGGTAATTGGCCCCATACATCTAGATACTCAGCAGGTCTCCCGCTGCTCATCCTAGTGGTAATGGGTTTAAGTTGAGTGCGGCTGCAATGGCCGCTCACTGTGAGCTGAGGGCATTAATAAAGCAGGGGGAATTAAGGTGGGTTTCTGTCTGTTTCAACACCCTATCATTCTGCGCATGTCACTGCCGGCAGTCCCTTCTAAAAACAGCCTGCACTACGATGTGATGACACGTTGACGGGCAGGGACCACATTTTGAAGATGGGACAAAAAGGCCAGGTACTGACAATTTTGGAGGAGCCAGGTATTTACTTTCAATGTGCTAATGAGCAAGTTGCTAAATTTAACTTTAGAAAGGCCAATATAATTTTAGATACGAGGGACGTACTTGCACATGGACGCTATTCAGTTTTTTTATGCAGGGGCCTTCTAGCCAAATTCATTGAATAATCGTCCCATGATGCATATAGCATTGGTCAGGGAAAAGTAATCGCTTCTGGCTACTTTTGGATACTGTTGTATTTTTAGGGTTCCTTGTTTTCAGAGGACTTTTTATAATCAATTCGATGGTTTTTATTTTTCAAAACGTAGACCAAACAATGATAGATGTTAAATAAGATTTTCTTTGACTGAAAACAGTCAAAAGGTGAATTTTCTGTTTTCAGTGCAAGAAAATGTGGGATACATTAAATTATAACTATGCAGGTCTATATAGGGAGCCACAACAAAACCATCAGTGCTAAAGCACCTCCTCCATTTGAAGATAATACCCATTTTAAGCGATTAAACGCGAGGTGAACATGAGATTTATAGTTATGCTAGTTTCAAATGTATTCATTTTATTGTTTGCAATAGTGCATTCGTGTCTTACACAACTGTAAATTTTGACTGCCCTGACACAGTAGTTACTGTGGATCAAATCCTGTTTTGTCCTAAAAGTTATTTCTATCATCTGCGGTGTTATTGTCAACGCCAGGCAGCCTTGACCAAGAGCATTTTAGCATAAATAAAAAAAAATAGAGCGATCGGCAGCTGTCTATGGTGTTAGCCAACATAATGGCCTCCCGTGGCTCGAACGCGCTGGCGATATCAAACCGCACACTCCGCTGACCACTGCACTGGGCTGTCGTATGGGAATGCAGAAATAAGGGCCGTATTAGTATTGTGGAAGGAAGGCGAGGCCTGCCCATGTGCCGTTCACGTCTTAAGCCGGAGTGTCCCAGTGCGATTCCCTGACAACCTTGACAGGCTGGTCTAATAACCCTGCTACACCTACACACACCAGCTGCTTGTTATTTCATGCCCCATCAGGGTTGCGCCACCACGAACGCTCTAATACACATATCCAATTAGATAGGCATTGTTGTGCGCGTTCGTTTCCAACCGCGATTCCACGCCCTCCCACTCGCGGATAAATAAATTGCGGAACGTTTCCGTTGCCGGCGTTTACGGCGGTGTTGATGCGTCCTCCGCTGTCGCTGTGGATGGTGAATTTGGCACGTTTGGATTGGATGGGGGAAAAAAGAAATAAATAAAAGTTTGCCAATTAATTTTTTTGCGGGGGGGGGGGGTAGGACATTTCAGTGTGGGAAATATGCAATAAGTCGACTCCCTGTCCTCTTGTCTACCAACTGCCATGCCTTACATAATATAGAAGCCCGCAACAAGGGATAACTGTGGACAGTGGAGAATGGCTGTGTTTTGTGCTTTAAATTTACAGAATAAATATGTCCTGTTGTTTCAGGGTCTCAGTGGCAAGGCTGATGGGAGCGCACTGCATGCATTTACTTTGTGTGTTTCCACTTTGCATGAAGGCAATACTGCATACTTTTGAGCTATCGGTCATGGTGTCTTGATTTATTCATGAGTCACCAGGTGGGCCAGGTGCGGAGGTGCCCTTTGCTCATATTGTATGTGTTTTTTAGGCACATACCTTTTAGAGTACGCTGGGGGCAGAAAGGTTGTCTGGGAAAAAGAGTTCATTTTCGGACTGAGAGGTTCTGTGGCGTACGCGTATATCATAACCGGTTCATAAGAGGTCTTTTTTCTTTTTTTGTTGCTTAATTTCCAGCTCAGAAAAGACTGACATAATTAAGATCCAGGAGATATCAAACCAGACTGGCGTGCTCATGGCTCGCTAACTTGTTTCGTTTTAATTTTAGAGCCTGTATATTTTAAGCATAGATTTATCATTAATAGTGAGCAATGAGGTTGCTGATCTTTTTCACTGCACACACATTAAATATCAGTGCTGTGATGGTGAGTATGTACTTCTCAGCTGATCTTTTTCACTGCACACACATTAAATATCAGTGCTGTGATGGTGAGTATGCACTTCCCGTGCATTCTGCTTCTGGCTCAGTCTGAACCAATGAAACCAATGCAATCCATTGGGCTGGTCTGAAACGGGCTCGTTTTCTGCACGTCGTTATTACTTTTATACGGGTGGCCTGACAACACATCCATAGCACAGAGAAGTGTCTAGGTACAGTCTTAAAAGGATAAGACTAAGGGTAACACTAATGCTTTTGATTCAGTCAATTAACTCTCTTTCCTTACAGAAGCATCTTGGTAAAGCAAGATGGTCTTGAGGGCTTTACAGTTTGTCATTATTTCCTCTCTGCTACTTATCTGATTAAGTCTTTAGAGGTGAATGCTTGTGCAACGCTTAACTGAGTCAACATGCTCTCCTGCTTAGACTGTAAGTTGGGTGTTATAATAAAGTGTGCCAGATAACCCGCTTGTGTGAATGAAGCATCCTCACCCTTTGTCAACCTCAGACCATCCTGTCTTTTTGTCAACCTCAGACCATCGCAACTAATGGGTTAACAATAAGCCTGGAAACACTCAACCATAAAGACTAGACTCTTTTTATAAAGCATTTGTTGTTTCTGTGCTTATGGAAAGATGTGTAGGTCCGGCCTTCATATTGCCCAGGGATCGTCTTGTTCATTTGTGATTCAGACGATCTCTGGATGAAAGATGCACGTTTGTCTTGGAATCATCCAGGGATCATCTGTGAATTCGTAAATTGTTCATTTGTGAACGATGTTTCGTGTGTCAAGCTGATTTCTGTCGCAGAGTACAAACTCTGGATTTTAAAACTCCATTTGTGGGAATTGGGGAGGATGACATGTAGTCTAATCACATCACTTAGAAGCACACAAGTTTTTAGAAGGCCATGACATCTTCTCTCATGCTGTGTTTACCCTTCAAAACATTTCTTTTGAACGGTTACAGTTGGCAATGGCTTTTAAACAATATTCGCAGTGTTATTGTTAATGGCATTTGAAATAAGAGACCCAGAGTATCCTTTACTTTTGCTTTCTGCAATTTGTCTTCAAAATGGTGACAAAGTAAATAAAAGGAATTTGTACTCCGAATTCTGTGCTTGTCTGGACATTTAAAGCTCGTTACACAGAGCCCACATAATTGCAATACGGGACAGATGTGTGGTCCTGCCTTCAGCCAGTGTTGAGATTGACAAGGAGAGTACGTTCTTGGCCTTCTCCAACGGTCACAGAAAGCCAGAGGACTCGGTTACGCCCCGACGAGGCCTTCCAAGAAGTGTCTTTAGATGTTCCACTGGGTCAACCCGCCAGTTTCAGCGTGGAACAGAACGCCGGCCAAGGCAATAACTTTCAAGTAGATGCCTGGAATTAAAAAAGGAAAGCCTATTTCTGGACACAGCTGGGCTTTGAAAGGAGCGTGTAGTAAGGTGACATCGGTTAGAACTTTCTTGGGGCGGGTGGAGGGGCGAGGGGGGGGGCGGGGGGGAGTGGCGATTAAACAACTGCGAGGGTCCAGCACATAAATATTGAATGGAAGAGGTGACATGTGCGGGACCGTTTAAACCTGTTGACATGTTCTTTTTAAATAGAAGCAGGTCAGAGCCGCCGATACAAATTTTGACAAAAGCCAGCATGCTGACAGGGGGGCGAGACGGCGGACCCCGGCGTCCGCACAGCTGACTCCGAGACATGCTAACAACCAGGACAACAAGGAGGTGTTGATTGGCCTGGAAGCAAAATAGACCCGGCGATATACTGCCAGGCTTTTTTATTACAGCGCTGGCGGTCTGCGAGCCGCAGGATTCAGCTCTAACAGGGGCACAGAGGGGATCCAGGCGGCTTTACACTCCGAGAGCTTCACCTTGTCGAAAGGAGCCGTCTTTCCGTTTTCCCCAAGTGTGAGACATGCTGGTTGCATTTGGAAGTGATTTTTTATGAGATGTTCTGTCACTCATGCTAAATGGCTACCGTGTTGGGCCTAGTTTTTTTAGTTTATTCGTTTTATTTTTTTCCCCCATAAAGGATGACATTTGAATTTAATGAATAAATGAATGAAACGCTATAGCAAAACTATGGCACATAATGGAAGAGATGTCAGAGTTTGCCGTATTGTACACAGGTTCCTGACATGATATAGGGACCTAAGAAATAATATTTAGATTGACTTTTAGCAACGTCTTTGTTGGCCGCTTGTTTAAAGACATTTGGTAATGTTGACTTTATTGAACAGCAGAAGATCAATTCAGGGTTAAACTGGATGAGCTCACAAGAACCCTATGTACACAGATTTGTTTATGTCATTTGTTGAGTGAAAAACAGATTATATTCATATTTGTTTTGTAGTGTAACAGGAAAATGCAGTAATATTATTCAAACAGCTGTATATAACATATAGCTACATTGTTATTCATCGGTCATGGGAATATAAATAACCTAACATTATATACAAATACTCATAGTAGGCCTCTCACACTTCTCGTGTTTAACTATGACACAGTATTGATAATCTGTAATCTAAAGGTATAATACCATACAATAGAAGTAAATGGAATAGCATTTTGACAGCTATATGTGTATAGCTATAAAAACATTTTCCAACTTCCACAACTATTCAATCTGTTGAGATTTGTAGCTGGTTAGCAGGTTTGCTATCTGTATTTTGTGTTCTACTGATCTTGTGCAAAAGAACACTAGCTTTGAGATGTTTGAAACACAAATATTAATGAATGTGTAAATGACTGATTTTAATATGTATACATTAAAAACGGATTAAATTATTAATCTTAATAATACTGTACCACCACTTTGTGGTGTTACAATGTAGTCCAAAGTGGACTACCACTTTAAAGGCAAAATAAATTAGACACTTGTTGGGTACATGCTTGATTACAGTAAATTGTGTAATTTGACAGTTTTTTGAAATTGTGTTTAAATGTTTGTGGAAATTTGAAAGCATTTTTAAAATATTTATAACATTTAACGGTAACAATTACCCCCGTTGGTTGAGTTCAATCTAGTTATGCATACCAATTAGACTGCAATAAGCAAGATAACCTGTCACAAGTTGTGAAATGAATTGTATACCGACGGTATATCTAGAGGTGTAGTGGTATTACATTTATCAGAGCAGTTTTTGTCTTGGTTCTTGTCATCCAACTGGTTTACTTAGTCATTCCAGCTAATGGTTATGGCTTTTGTGTTTAACAGACATAATGTACACATAATCTGACTAAATTAACATTTCATCCATTAACAACATGTATTATTAGAAGCTACACAACTTCTGGGACATTTTGTATTTTGTAGTAGTGTGACCTCCAGCTGTTAGGTACTAGTTAGCGACAGTGCAGCTTGTCATCATCTCCGAGCTGGTTGTTGAATGAACTACGGTGTCACACCCTATTTTCATAATGGACCTCTTGTTATAAAAATTAGCTGGGGCTCATTCCCAGCAAGTGTTATAACCATGTTTTATTTAACATGATATTTGACTTTGGCTTAAACACTGGTGTCAGTATTTGAAATCAAAACAACGTTTGTTTCTACGCCTCCCTGTTTTGTTTGGGGGAAACGGTCGGTTTCATTTGGTTGATAAACCGATAACTTTACCGAAGACCTGCTATCCCACAAGTAGGTTATATACGGTGAATGCACATTGCGGTAGTGTCAGACGTATGGTCGGGTGCAACAGTGTTCGTCGTTGCTTGACGGACACGAGGTGCCTCCTTACAGGCAGCGCCTCCTTGCAGGCAGCACCTTTTTTTACATTACATTACATTATAGGCATTTAGCAGACGCTCTTATCCAGAGCGACTTACACAACTTCTTATTACATGTATCCATTCATACAGCTGGATATATACTGAAGCAATTCAGGTTAAGTGCCTTGCTCAAGGGTACAACGGCAGTGTCCTACCTGGGAATTGAACCTGCAACCTTTCGGTTACAAGTCCAGCTCCTTAACCATTATACTACACTGCCGCCTTTTCAGTCGGGCAAACGGCCATGCGCAGGAGTCATGCCTGCTATGTGCAAAGCTTCTGTGGTTTTAACTGCAAAATTCCTGCTAAACTGGCAGAGGTAGAGTGGTTATGAGTGGTGAAATGTTGACCCGGAATTTACGACCTGGGAACACTCGCCGAATAGCTGTGCGTCTTGCGGGGCTGCGTATTTTAGACGCGGGGGTCACGGGGAACTCGGCGAGTTGAACTTCTGAACCGTGGCCATGCTGTTGAGTCAAGTATAGGTCAGTCTAATCTAGGGCTCAAGGCAGAGATTCCTCTTTACTCAACAGCACAGATGTATAGGTCTGGCCTTTATATAGAAACACGCTGCAGTTTCCAAGGAAAATGCCCGAGCTGAGATCGGAACAATATGGTAATTAAGTGCACTGTGCCTTGGAGAAGGAGGACCGTCTTAATGACGTGAGAGTGCAATAGTAGCCATGTTTCACACTAACTTTAAAGCATAGCTGTGTATGTCTTATGAATAACATTCTTTTGGAGTGCTGCAGTGATCTGTAGTAACTCTAGGGCCACATTGTGCTATACAATTCTGACGGGTGGGGGGTGGTGTGTGAAAGAGTATATCCATAACATTTTCTTTATTTGTGATGTCGTCCTCCATAACTTCTCCGTCACAGCAGTTCAAAACAACGACCCTTACTTTTTTTTCTCCAGAATTGAATTTCAGGGCAACTATTCAGAAAATAAGGTTAAAATTTTGACGAAGCAGAGTAATTTATTTTGTGTGACAATTGCTGCATACTGTGTAATGAATTCATTTTGTGAACTGAATTGCATTAAAATAAACCAATTACATACCCATAGCTCATTGGTTAATGTGTATATGGTATAGCAGTGCTTGGTGTTGTGGAGGTTTGGCAGTTGAGGATCGGCTTTATTATGGACCCTGAAACTTGTTGTACTGTATAATGCACTTAGCAACATTTCAACTATTGAAGCTCATGAGCCTCTTTGGGAGGTGACTGTATTAGGTCCGGAAAAAAAGTTAGAAACCTTTAATTAGCATTGTTTTCTCTTTAAATTGATTTAAATCAACTTAAATTAACTTTCCAAAAGGCCATTATTTTAACAGTATTGCTGATTTGACCAATTATTTTTTTGCTCTTTAAATAATATGAATGATTGATTATTATTTTGTTAGTGTCCTCTGCTGGTGAGATTGGGAAGGGGACTGGCATGAGCAGATACATGTTCTCTGCTGGTGAGATTGGGAAGGGGACTGAGCAGATACATGTTCTCTGCTGGTGAGATTGGGAAGGGGACTGAGCAGATACATGTTCTCTGCTGGTGAGATTGGGAAGGGGACTGAGCAGATACATGTTCTCTGCTGGTGAGATTGGGAAGGGGCCTGAGCAGACGCATGCTTGTTTATGTGTAAAAAGCGTGTAATAGTGAATGACTAGGTCAAAAAATAAGTTGGACGTTTTTGGGAACATTAAAAGAATAAGGATTTTCTTAACACGGGCAAACATTTAAAGGGTAAGTACACCCTAAAATAATATTGTATATCATATGAAACTGGTAGAAAATCGTTTTCGTGCTGCCCCTAAAGGTTGAAATTTATTATGAGAAAAAAAAATCCCTCATCAAGAAATATTATTTTTAGCAAAACCATGTGTGCCACAATTATTGGCACCCCTGCATTTATATATAGAATAAAGTAATCTTTTTAAATATTTGGTCCCATATCCTTTGCATGCCATTACTTCCTGATGTCTGTGACCCAACAACATCAAAAGACTCTTGATATCTAATTTTCTTGTACTCTTACAAGCGATACTATAACGTCTCTGCATTTGAATGGATCTCTATGGGAATTGGGGGGTCGGACTAGATTTAGCTGTAAATTATGTTGGAACAGTATGGTTGGCTAAATGGCTCTAAGTCATCAAGGGTCTGACGTATCAAACAAGCCTTAAACCATTACTTTGCTGCCAGAAATACAGTAGATATGGATGGATAACTTGAAGGGTTTCTTCTCCTGACTTATTTTTCCATAGTTAAATAGGAAAATTTGTCAGGAGAAACAACCCTTAAAGTGATCCATCCATATCTACTGCAGACCCTTGATGACTTACAGCCATTTAGCCAACCATACTCTTCTAGCATAATTTACAGCTAAATCTAGTCCCAGTTTGGTCACAGACATCAGGAGGTCATGGCATGCAAAGGATATGCAACCAAATATATTAATTGTGGCACACATGGTTTTGTTAAAAATTATTATTTCTTGATGAGGGATTTTTTTTTTTCATAATAAATTTTAATGGATTTTTATCATTTTTCCAGTGTCACATTAAGCTAATTCGCCAAATGGTGAATTGTTTATAACTGTTTTTACTCATCTTTACCAGGGGTGCCAATAATAGTGGAGGGCACTGTACCTCCATGTCATATGGATAATTGTTGTCGCCCACAACGGAAACAGCCGGCACCTGATTGGTTAGACCCACGACGTTACTTTTGTTTCGGCTCCACGTTTTTAAACCAGAACAACGTGGCGTCCTGTTCATAAACTTTTATTCCACCTAAACAGTCCACTAAAATACGTTTCTGAAAATATTTGAGGTGAGAAATAGGCCATGCAGTTGCTGAATCTTGATTCATATAGTTTGACAGTTAGATCCGAGTTATACAAAATAATTTGTACAATGTACGTTCATTTATGCAAATGACGATGGACACAGCTCCTCCGCCCCCACCCCTCTCCCTCGCTCACCCCACAAAGTATTTTTCTAAATTGTGTAGTCGGCGGAGACGGGCTGAGACAGTGGGTGTACTTACTCTTTAAGAACACGTTTAAAACAACACAAGGTCAGATTAGAGGCAACATTTATAGGGGCTTTGTGTATTTGTAAAGTTAAGTTGTAAATACTTTGAGTCTGTCAGGCTTTTTACATCTCTATTCTAATAGCTAGGCGGCTACTTTACATGAACTAGGCAGAAAAGTTGAATAAAAATATGCGCTTTTAGATGTTAAATTTTTATAATGGTAAGGTTTGAGCAGTGCAGTAGCAGAGGGAAGTATGGTAGCCAAGCCAAGCTTATTGTTTTTGTTCAGATTGAGTTTTTAATTTCTTCCAATGCTTTAGAAAAGTGGCAAAAATTTACCATTGCATTAATCCAGATTTTATATAATCAAAATGACCCCTATTATCTCCAAGTTATTGGAATGGGCAGTTAATTGTCTTCTTGCTCATTGCTGCAACCTCTCCCCAATTTTGAGGAGTGCAGACAAGCATGGGGTCTCATCTTTAGAAGAGTTTGTTGGAAGGTAATATCAGGTGCCTTCCTCCTCTTTTGGTCCTGATAAATGTAAAATTAATTCATGCAAAAATGTTTTTTGTCAAATGGCTCTGCAGACGGCCTATATTCTATTAGAGTTTAAGAAACCTGCGTTGATTGCTCTTTACATGAACTGTAGTTGGCTCGTACAAATTAACATGCGTTGCGAGGGTATTTTTTACAGACTCATTTGATGACATTAACTTTTGTCATTGTGAAGGAACGGTTAACTCGCTGTCAGTGCTAAGCTGCTGAGGCAGTATAGTGCGGCAACCTTAATGATCCAGTGGCGTCCTCAAGCCCTCTGTATCCTGGCACTACTCACGCGCAGGGTGTGATGTCTCTTCTACAGCGTGCAGGTCAGAGAAGGGAGGGGGGATGGAGGGAGAGAGAGAGAGAAAGAGGGAGAGCCATCCTGTTCCCGGGCCCCAGTGTAAGCATTTTAGGATGGAGATGACGGTAGATCATTCAGAACAGGGGGACGACGGGACGACGTGTCGCCGTTTAGAAGTCCCCTTCTCCATTCAGCCATGACGGTTTACCTCTGACTGCCATCGGCCCGCTGAAATCCTCTCCCTCACGTATGGTCATTTTCTTTAAAGGTGACAATGGATTGCCAATTGTTTTTCTGTTTATCAGAGGTGACATGACCAGTGGCGCAAGGGGCCAGAGGGGCCTGTGTTTCCACAGCTAAATATACATCCCTGACAGCTCCATAATAGGTTCCAGGAAGTTCAGTCAAAAATAAAAACAAAGCAACATTTCTAGCTGATTGAATCTGAAAGGCCGTTTTTTCTTGCTGAATGGGAAAAATGTGGACTTCAGCATTCCATGGCAGTGATGCAGCCGAATGGGATAGGCTCAGCCTTGCGTGTGCAGAACGGAGCTCGGAGACGCATCGGCCTGCAAAACTCCGTTTATGAGAGAGAGAATTCTGCAATGTGTTTAAAAGGAAAAAAAACAACAACATGGAAAACATTTTCCTACATTTTGAAGCTGGTCTGGTATTATCAGAAACTTTCTCTTATCTGTGTGTGTGGTTTTTTGTCAGAGTTTTATGGTAATATGACAAAAGGTAAACAGTATTACAACTTTGAAAGTGTATAAGGAAACAAGACTGCAGTTATGGAATTTAAAACTAATCCATTCAAATACATAAATGTAAGCAATAGTGTGTTAAAGTTTACTTTAAATTCTCTGTATATCAACACAGGGAAATTTAGACAGAACCACTGTTGAGAGCACTGTTGAAAGCCCTGGCACATTGCAGTTAGGTAGTGGAAAGAATTATTTTCGAAATTGAGCAAGTGGTTCCCCATGAATTCTTATGGTTCTTAGGATTAATTTTTAAAAGTTTTTTAAAATTTACTTGAAGTTAATAACGGTAAACTTTAGATATTAGTTTAGCTTTTACAAATAATTTTCATACTATCAGTTTGAGTGCTCACACTACTCATGCTTGAGTTGAAAATGTTGGCAATCAGGATGACCTGATCTGTCAGGCTAAAGTGGGTTTGGTCTACTCCTTACATAATCTTCATCCTGCAGCTATGAAATACAGTAGGACTGTGGACAGAGCCTTGGTGTACACCAAAAATAGATGCTGCAGGAAGAAAAATGTAGGCTGTCGCATTAAGGATAAAATCACCTTTTTTGCTATAATAAGGCTACCAATAGCAAAATGTTATCAAGACCACTGTTTTTGGAAACTGGATATGGTTTGCATTTCTCTTTGTGAGAAATATTTATTTGAACCCCCAAAATCTCAGGTTCTTATGAGTGATTCAAGTAGGTGACAACTTCTGTTGCAAGAGAAATTCAGACACATGTTTCAAGTAGGCTAATGATGTGGGACAACATTCTTTATAATGTGCTCATGAGGAGATCAGCAGTCTGAACCCTTTTCGACCAGTAGAAACTCCTGTCATTGATAGATAATTGACATTTTTTAAAACCCATTTGGTTCAAAAGCAGGTTGAAAGTTTTATATATACATTTTATTTTGTTTTTAGTGGAGGAAAAGGCATGTCTTATTGAAAGATGCCTTAATCAATTGTTTGAAGTAACCACTTGAAAGGATTTTGCAGTGTAATAGTTGGAAAGGAGACAGACCAGAGAGACAAATGTAAAGAACAGAAGCTGGCAACTGACTGAATGTTAATTGATTGTGTGGTGGAACAGCATTTGCCCTTAAACCATTCTCATGTGAAAGCAGACCAGAGTGTTTACAAGCACCTATCACACTGTCTCCATCTTAGCAGAATTTTGACATGAATTCATAAAGATAATGCACTCCCTGGATCCGGTCCCATTCGCTCAGCTGTCCGAAATTACCCCCACAGTATCGCACAGTCACTTAACACAGTATGGTTTAAAATCGCTGCGCTCCTGGCAAAAGGCCCTCTTAACTCAAACACTGCTTTGTAAATTGTGTTTGTATTTCCTTTGGCTTCTGTCTTGTTTAAATGATGTGCTGAGAGACAGTTTATGACAAACAGCAAGCCTTTGGGAAACGCATTTTATACATTACAAAAAAAAATAAAAATAAAAGTTTAGTCGTGAAACGTTACAAAAATGTACTCAAACCTGCTGGCCGCAAACACAGAGGAATTATCACATATTCTGTGGGACACAAGGAGCCAAAGCACCATTGGCCTAGACATTTAACTTTCCTCCCCTCAATGCCATCCTGCAGGGAAATGGCTCCGGCTTGATCTGTGGTCGGTAAATTGTGCTCTCCTGGTGCTAACTATGGCACAGCGCTAACCCGGTTCCTGAATTGCGGACTCGCAGGCCCCAGAGGAGTCATTTATGACCGTTGTCGCCTTGGTCTGCTAAGTCTGGCCAGGCATCTCCAGCCGCTCGCAGCGTAGTATCTCATCCACTGGTCGGGCTTTAATGTTTCCTCACCGCGGAACCATGTGGCAGTCATGGCACAGAAATTACTCAGCCACTGTTGTCTAAAGTCAGTGGTGGTTACCATGGAGAGAGAGGGAGAGAAGGTGAGTGAGTGAGTGAGTGAGTGAGTGAGTGAGTGAGTGAGTGAGTGAGTGAGTGAGTGAGTGAGTGAGTGAGTGAGTGGAAGAGAGAAGGGAAGGGGAGTGAGTGGGAGAGAGTGCTAGAGAGAAGGGGAGGGAGAGAGAAGGGAACGTGAGTGGGAGGGAAAGAGAAGGGGAGTGGGAGGGAGGGAGGGAGTGAGTGGGAGGGGAGGGAGTGAGTGGGAGGGGAGGGAGTGAGTGGGAGGGGAGGGAGTGAGTGGGAGGGGAGGGAGTGAGTGGGAGGGGAGTGAGTGTGAGTGTGATTATAAATGGTAATTCCTGAGCATTGTTGTATTCAAATTTGTGACATCACAGGAAGTATTGCAGTGTTAAGTAAATGCATCCTGAGAAAATTATGAACAAAATTTTTTGAATATTTTTTTAAGGAACAAAATGGATAATTGGCAGAAGGTTTAAAATAAAATGACAAAATAATTTATAATGGGCTGAAAGTTATATGTCTATAGTTTGTTTAATGTATAAAGGAATCCATGAAAAATAGGATTTTTCCATTAAAACGTTGGCCTGGATTGACATCAATTCAGTGTGGAGTTTTTTTTTCTTTTTCTTTCTTTTCTTTCTTTTCCTTCTTTTTCATCACAAAATGCCACGTGCAGAGTAAAAAGCCTGGTCTAAGACTTGTTTATCATACCAGGAGAAAACAAGCTGACATATGGCAGAGGGTGCTGGGATTCCAGTGTGCAGGCAGCGCAGTGTTCAGTTACAGATCCTGAGCAGGGGGACCGCAGCCCGTGTTTGTTTAGATGTTTATCTTCGACGTACAGGCCGGCTCGGCTATGCCGTGTTTATTCATGAGATGGTTCCCGCGGTTACGGGCTCGGCGGGGCGGGGCAGGGCAGCCCGCCCCGGCGGCCAGGCATTTGAAAGCCCTCATTAATGTGTTTTGCTCCATTTTGGATTTTATCGCACGGGCCGTCGGTCCGTTGTTCTCTCACCCACGGTAAACTGAAACAGCCAAGATTAATATTAATCCCCTTAATGCTACCGCTCATAATATAGTCATTAGGTGACTTGAGACTAATCCGGCCCACCTAACTGGTGTGATTTATTAAATACACACAAAGGATTTGCCTTGAATGCTGCAAGGGTATAAGACCGCATCAAGCATAAATACAGTGGTATCCGACTATTAATACGGATGAAGCTCCGTTTCAATTGTACATTTAAATGAGAGCTTTGGGAGGCCTGGACTTGCTTTGAAGAAGCTGGGCTGAGAGGATGCCTTGCTTTCTCATCTCCTCCAGCACCGATGGCCTTTCCTGTAGCATTTCCAACAAGTCTTTTTAATTGACTGTGGGTGTTAATGCCTACACCATAACTTTGTTGTGGGGAAATAAAATGCGCATATTTTATTTTATTTTTTGGGATTTTAAGTATCTGTTTTGGGTTTTCTGCTGTTAAAGTGGAAACAAGGGGTTTTAGTCTGACGTGTTAAATGAAAAGTTGAATAATGAAATGTACTTTCTTCTAAAATGGCTGAAGTTAGCGAAACAGGAACCAATTGGAACACTAACAATTTAATTAATTTCAAAATGGATACTTTAGTGTCTAATATTTAGATGTTATTAATGGAACTGTAATTCCCTGTTGGAGTGGACTTTGAATTTTAAGTTTGTAAGAATTTAAAGTCTAATCATGATGTTGTTGACATTTTGAGCATATGTATGAAAAATGAAATGAAAAACAAAGTTGTCCTCTTCTGATAAATTAAACATGTGGTTAAACACTACCACTGTTCTCTTTCTTTTTCAGACAAACAAAAGTTGTTTACATTGTTCAATCTGGAATCAGTGCAATGGTCATTGTTTGAGAGTTTTTACTGAATCAAAGTGCATTGTTGAAGAATGCATGTTGTTGGGTAACACATTTTTCATTTTAAGAACAGTCCTTATTGTTATTTCAAACCCAACTTGTAATTAAACAAGCCGGAAGGTTGTTTACAGATCTATTTTCAGGTATTAATTTATACTAATACAGTTATATAATTGGGTACCTTCAGTGCTCATGTCCACAAAATTCTAATTACAGTAGTTGATCAAATAAAGAGTCTCGGTCAGTTTATATCATTATAGCATTCAGATGTGTACATTAAAAAGAAAATTGTCCAATCTACTTGTGTTTCTGTTGTTTTGTGAAGTTGTAATGATTATCACTGCCGGTAATCGGCATCACATTTAGTAAAACTTGCAGAGGAATTTTAGCGCCAGTTATATCTGCATTTTTGCATAATTACAATCTTCCAAAAAAAATTCTAAATTATTTTCTTAATTTTACAGAGACCTTTTTTTTTTTTTAAACTCATTTTGACAGCGTCTCAGTAGCAGGTTACAACTGGCTATTATACCCCTGTGATTGTTTTTAAAAAAACATCTTTTGTTCTGTAGATCATTTCACAATATTGCTGAAGGGAATACCATGTGGATAAAAGCCAGCCTTTCCGACTTGGGCTAATTCACCTTGACGGATTCATACTGGGGCTCACAGTATTTGTGGTCTTGCCAAGACTCTTACAATAGATTTCACTGTCTAACCTCCCCTTGTCACCGCTTTACACCGAGTGCAAACAGGATTTATTTCCCACCGAGAGGATCTCTGCCATTTTCACTTCAGATACTCGGAGACCACAAACCCATATTGATCACTCGCACTGCCCGGCTTCAATCGACTGCTACTGTGTGGAGAATTGGAGCGGTCAGTTCACTGTGCCTCTCAAGCATGAGCGATAACTATAAAAGCGCATTATCACATGTCAGTCCAGTTGACTTTCAGTGGATCGTACTATCCAAAACAAATTTCTTTCAGCAATTTCTTTGTATAGAACATGCTTTTTTTTGGCCGATTCTGTATAGAGGAGAATTGCAAGGACTGTAATTGCATCATGGTTATGTTAATTCATTACAGTTATGAACACACACAATAAGTGCAATTGTAATGCATTGTGGGTTCGTGTTACTGGAAGAGTTACGAGTGGCACCATAAAGACCTATAAGGTTCATTCTTGCATTGCCATTCATCAAAGCGATATAGCTGCACGCACTTCCTGCACTGAAACGTTAAGCGTCAGTCTGTTGTAATTGTTGTTTTTTTTGACATCCATCGCAAACCCACCAGTTGTAAATGACCCCAGGGGTCAATTATGTTAATCAAACCTTCACGCCACCCGCTAATCTCAAAGCGCAGAGATTCGGTTTGAATTCAGATTGTGTTTCATAATTCAGTTGGAGAACAGCAAAAAAAATAAAAATAATAAAAACCGTGGCTGTTGGGGGGGGAAAAAAAAAACGTGGAATATAAAAAAACGTGGCATATAATGCAATTGCAGGCGGGATTGTGTGGTTTGTATGCGTGGTTGTATTTTGGTAGGTATTGTGTCTTTGCTAACACAGTGACTGTGCCTGTCTTAATCTGCAGTGCACGGTTGCAGGATTCTCTCATGCCCTGGGGAATGCCATTAGTTGGGGCTGAAGGAATGGAGCAGGTGAAACAAATAAGCGGGAGAAATGTTTTCCCCTTCCCCTTCTCTCTCTCTCTCCCCCTCCCTCCTCCCCTGCTTTACCCCTCATTCTTTCCGTGCAGTTGTGGACGGTGGTACTCATCAGGAGGAGTGTGAAATTTAGTCAGAGCCTGAGCATGTGTGCCGATTTATCCTGGCGAGCTGACCACCATCTGTGGCTTAACCCCTTGCAGTACGCGGAGAGCTCCCCTGTCCAAGACGCACAGAAGGATCCAGCAAGGGTACATGGTCAAAAGATCACGTGGAAATTGTGCGTCTTACCAACGCTTGTTTGTTTTGCCGGAAATAGAGGCGATAATGCGGTCTACCTCGGCTTGAAGGGCACTACGTTTGCATCGTCGGTTCACATTGAAACAAAATGGGGTACATAGGATTTTTATCATTGCACCTTGGAGCCAATTTAAAAAGCTTTTGGAACGCAATATTAAGTATCTAACTGAAAACCCATTGAATTCAGATTGTTGCCATTAATGGCAATTAATCAGAGAATACTATTTATAGTATTACATCTTTTATCATATGTTTCTTATGAAATAATAAATTAGAAAAATATTTTAAAATATTGTAGCAGATAGATGGTAACAGGTTTGACATACCTATGCTGACGAGCTGATTTCTGTGCATGAGCAGGGGAACAAATTGCCCTTCAGTGCTCCGGAGGAAGCATCGAAATGGTTAAGCGTGCACACAGAACGGAACTGAACTCAGTGTGCTTCTCCTCAAATGTTTTAATTCAGCATGATAAAACATCCGTTATTTATAAGTTGATTGACCGTAAAGTATTTCATTACAAAAAAAAAAAAAAAAAAAGAAGGGGTCCATCTATCACAGGGTGACTGCAGGCTGCAAAAAACATTAACTGTGCTGCGTCTTGGCCTGACCAGCGATTCTGCAGAATAATACGGCTTCTGTGCAAAGTATGCAGCATAAAAAATACATTTTATGTACAGGATAACAGGTGCGGTTCCCAACTGCAAGGTTGACTAATGAAGTCATGTTTCATGAATGCGCCCGGTTTTTTTTTTTCTGTTTGTTTTTGTATTGGAACTTTGTCTCTGAGCAATGTATTGTCCTCTTAACTTGACACACTTGCACATAAAAATATCTTTCAGATTATGTATGTAGATATGCTACATATGTATGTGTATCTAGAATTACTAGATGGACGGATATAGTGATGCAGTCACACACGGTCCATAAAAGTTGTTTATGCACGTGTTTGGCAAACTGCAGAAATTCTTTGCAGGGAATGGTACAGTATGCTTTTATTTGTGAGCCCGCAGGCCTTACACACGTAAATGTTTTTATGATCCCATAAAATATAAATTAACTTGCTCGCCCTGCTGCAGTTTTAGTTGTAGGTGTGAACATACCAACAACTCGTCAAATAAAATCTCTTTTTAATGAAGAACAGGCTTAGGGATTTCCACCAAGGTCCAGAAAGTTTGAAAGGCAAATTGGCATCAAGGTCAAGTTATGAACAGGTTTGTGGAAAGCATCTGGTCTGAGTGAACCCAGTCACCCATGACCAAGGACAGCTTGCTTCTGTGTCCGGATTAGGATATTGGAGTAACGGCAAGGTCCACACACAACCTGGCTTTTTTTTGTCGCATTAAAATCTCGCTGTCGAACATCAAGCGTAAAAGAGTTCACATTTATTGTCTTTTTAAATTATTCAAGGAAGGGAATACTGTGCTCAAAGGATTTCTATTAATATTTTATCCAGATCTTACCTCAGAACAACGTAATATAGTGCAATCCTGGTTCAGATCAAATCAGTCTTTTGTAAAAATACTGCCCGAAGGTTTTGCCCTTTAATTAGTACAGATATCTTCATATATATGTATATATTAGTATATCTGGAAATATTAGTGTAAATGTAATGTATAAATTGACTATTTTATTGTTTTGTTTTTGTATAGCCTAATATTTGAAATGGTTGACAAAACATAAATGTCCTTAATCTTGTGAGAATTTCTTGCTGAACTGCCAGTTGCCATAAACTCGAGCATAAGATTCTCAATTTGCCCGCCCTGAATTCCTGCATGTCAGGTTTATTGTGAGTGCCCGTTTGTTCCAGTCTTCCCCATTTCTCCAATTTTTACAGCCAAATAACGACAATCCTCTTCATAACAAAGGTATTTTCCTTTCAGAAAAATCAACTCCCATTTGAATTTCTAGTCAATATAGTCCAAAGGGCAATTTGAACAAAGCCAGAAGGGGTCAGAGGTCACAGCCAGGCAATGTTTGTTTGTTAGTCTTTGCTGTGCTTTTTTAATATCTGGCCAAGGTGTCGCAAACAAAGCTTGGGGCTGCCATTCAGTGACCTGGTAAAAGACTGATAGAGTGATTATGAAGAAGTGAAGCACATAAAAGACTATGTGGATTAGAGAAAGGCCTGACCAAACAACCCTCTTGTTTATCTGTGCGAATTAAAGTTTGTGCTGTGCTGTCACTTTCGGGCCCCTGGGACTGATTGCCTCTGCTTCTGTTCTCCGAGGCCAGCGCAAGTGACACGGCGCAAGGTCGCACCCATTCCATTCACAAAAGGGTACCATAACCTCTCAACAACCCAAAGCTAGGCCCATGAGGAACGCTGAAAGGGACGTACCAGAAATTCTGCTCCCTCCCCAAACTTATGTGTTGCACGTGGATGTTCAGCGTGGACCAGAAAAGACTAATCGTACTGTAATCATTAGATCTACATTTCTGTATAATTCCATGAGAACTTTTCTCATTGAGAATATATAAAATAACATTTCTCCCCACTGTAATATGTATTACTTTTTGAGCCACTTATCGGTAACTAGATGGTAACTATGAAGCATGTCCAGTGTCATGGAGCCTGGCAGCTAGGTGACATGAAATGAAAAGGAAATCGTATGCTAATTTTTCTCAAATTTTAACTTTAGATTAAATTTGATGTGTTAGCTGTGGTCTCTGATGCTATGGAAATCATACTCTGTTGTTCAGGTATGGCATTGGAGGGGTAGTGGTTTGGTTCATTGTCTGGCCCTTATTCTCATCAACGTCCTGTTTATGCACTAAATTAAATCACTAAACAGGCTGTTGGTGAGCTAAAATGGGTTGCAGTCCATGATTGATAATTGTGTTTGGGTGCCTTTTTAAAATCTAAAATAATTGTGAAATTAATGCGCAAACAAACCACCAGTAGAAGACCTTGGTGTCCTCAAGGCTAGTTAAGGCCCTGATGAAAATGAATAAAATGTGTCAAAATAATACTCAGCTTGGCAGAGTACACCTAGTCATTTTTAAGCAACAGACACGAGTAAGGTAAGCCATAGAAATTAAATTTATCTCGCTAATTTGATTACATTTAAGTATTTTGGAGCAATACTCCGCTATGCAGGAGAAAATTATCAACTTTAACTGTACATTATACATTTTAATATAGGGCAGTATTTATTAGGGCCAGGTCCATATCTAGTGAAATTGTATTTGCTATTGGGGGGGAGGGTGGGAAATCAAAATGGCTACTTAACATTTTTTCCACGTTGACTTGCATATGTGGATGATTCTTTCTCCAAGCTGTTTCCATGAGGGTGTCACTCAAATGAGATCACTTAGAATTTATATCTTGTGCATATCATAATTTGCAGGTACAGCGGTCCTGCATTATGCCACAAGTTAAAAACCGAGGGCTAAAGTTGCTGGTAGACGTGGTTGGCGGTATTACATGGGCTCACAGTACTTACCCCATCTCGTAAGCTTTGGCCACATTCAGGTCTTTAGCTAGACTACTGTACTATAGTGTGCGTATAACTTCTTATTGTAGTCGTTGGAAGTTATAGATGTACGAGTAAATGCCTGTATGTGGGACTTGGCTGATTTTCCTCTGTCTGCGGTGATTGTGTCATTATTGGGGAGGCTGCAAAGTTTGTTGAGACTTGTGATCAGAAGCGATTTTCTGCCTCAAAAGGTGGAGTAGACGGCCTTAACTTGCAGGCAGGTTGCTTGGCTTTGTCCTCTGTGAAGAGCTGTCATTCCTCACATCACAGAAAGCGGCCTCTAGCAGCCTTTTCATGTGGAATCCCAGACGATGTGGGATTTAAGGTAGAGATTTACTTATTTTGATTATGCCTCTTTTCAGTGGCAAAGCCCTAGATGGGTGCGGTTCCTCTCGTCTGTTTTCCGCGTTCTCTGTTGTGTTTCTGTTTTAACAGTGAAGTCCTTTTCTTTCTTTTTTCCAAATTTGTGAGAAAAACATGATAGAAACAAAAACAAATTCAAGGTACTGTTTTGTGACTACCTCGTAGCTGCAGTTAAAGGGGTGATGCCAGGCCAATTAAAGAGTAATCGGAGGTTATGGGTACTGAACTTGCCATTGGGTTGCCAAGACGTCAGTTAAAGATATTGCTCTTAATAATATCATAATATATTTCTTATCATTTCAATTTAGTCACAGTTTAAACATTTGGATATTTGTTATGCTTTTGCCTAATTTTGAAATTAATGCATTGAATTCTAAATATGTGAGATATTGAAAGCAGAAATTGAAGTAATGAGCCAAAATGAGTACTCTTAAAATATCAAAACAACATATTCCAACCAGAAATGAGCTCTTTGTGTTATCCACCACCACAGCACAGCAGAACAGTACTCATGTGTTATCTATAATACCTGTGTGTTAAATTTCTTTTGAAAATCTTTGCAAACATTGCAGTATGGGAAGAAAATGTATAATACAAAATCAGTCAGCATTCAGTAATATCCAAAAAGGCTTTGTCTTAATTTAAAATCAGCATGTGGAATTATTTAAAATAATTAATAATATATTTGTGTTGACATTCAAAAGGATACATGTTGAAAAATATGCAGTTGAAATGTTGGAAAAGTGATTTGCACTGTTTATTTTTTGCAAATACACTTTCTCTATAAAAAGAGTAATATTACAATCATGATTGTAATGGGATCAGTGCTTTAAAAAAAAAAAAAAAAAGGGTCCTCCATGCAGAAATATGTCTGCTTTCAAAGGGCAGCTGAATGAGTGTCTTGCTTATTAGAGGCATGACATGGGAAATGTCACGTACTGTAGTGCCTTCTCTGCTCCTCTAGCTCTAGGCCCAGCAGATGAAGGCGGTAGCAAGGGGAGATCTACGGGGAGGGCGGGGGGGAATGCAAACCGTGTTTTTCACAGGGAAAACGCTTTATGCTGTGAAAGCACTGTGAAAAGCTACAGTGTGTTACTTTCAAGCTCTTGGAAAAGTTTTAATTTCTCATGGGCTTTCAAATTGCCTGTTTAGGTTGTGGCGAGCATTGTTCAAAGCATCCATAAAATACCGCTGTGGGTTGTGCAAAAAAAAACGACCGTATGGACTTCCATAACATTGTTACATCCTAATTGCCCCCTTCGACAAGTGCCAATTTCCTTCAAGAGAGGAGAGGTTGGGGAAAAAGGAGTGGGGGTGGGGGAGGGGAAGGGGGGGTGGGGGTTGCGCCGAGCTGACAAGCATCAAACTTCTCCCGACAGATGGATCAGACCATCGTCCCGGACTTTCCAGTGTGAAATGAAAATTCTCCCTGGATTTCATTTAGCCTTGCCGGCCTTGTTAAAACGTCCCCTCTCCCCTGCATTAGGAGCCAAGTGCTGGAAGAACCTGACTTTAATTCCAAGCGAGGGGTCCAGATCAATAACCATCAGTGCCTGGTTTTGGGCCGCTGCGCTGGTCACGGGGTGACTGCTTTTTCCCCCCACGGTTTTTTTTTCTTTTTTTTTTCTTCCAGGGTGTCATTTGGTTGAGGCAATTTCGCTGTGAGCTCGCCGAGTGTATCTCAATTGGCTGCAGCGAGCACGGCAGAGCCTGGAGCAATGCAGGTTCATCAAGATGCCGTTGACTCTTACTCCTACAGAGCGTATATCTGCAAGAGTACGCACTGCTTACCTTCCAAACGTTATGCTTGTCATTAGCATTCGAGATTGACAAGGTTGGGGGAGGATGGTTTGATTTCTCCTTCTGCAGGAAATAAACCTTAAATAGACACTTAAAGACTCGCGCACATGCACATACACATACATACACACACATGCACAATTCAGCTCAAGAGAGGCACTGCATTAAGTGAAAATGTTTTGCTGCGGTGCCAGGAGTCTTAAAATGTCAGAACACAGACTGAACAGCGGAATGTGTGCAATGTCCCCGTCATAAATATCCCACAAGTCATAGCTACATTCTCGGCTCCTTCTTTGGCTGCCGGCAAGGATTGGTAAAAAGGTGGTCTTCCACTTCCCCCCCAGAAAGTTCTTGTATGTTTCAGTAAATATAATAGACTCAAAAAAGAAAACTAGACCCACAGTTCAAATAAATATATGTATATTTTTAAAACATTTTATACCTCTTAACTTAAAAATGGTTAAAGATTCATTCCTGCTGTGAATCATATTGTAATTGCAGTTGCAACAGTTAAATTTTGCAGCAGTAGTTTGTTGCCCAGGACTCACTCACATAAATGCACACTCTGAAAGTGGTTGAATGAGACATGTCTACACTGATAGCGGTAAGTACGTTTGTGAAATGTGTGAAAATGGGCTTGTTTTAGCATGGCAAGGGGCTCTCCGTCCATATGACTGTGTAAAATATGTGACGCAGCAGTCTGACAAATTAAGTTATTCATTCTTTTGTAATTAAATTAAGCAAATACAAAAGGCCGCCAGCCCTGGAGCCCACAGTCAAGCAGTGTTTGTATTTCTGGTGTTGTAATCGTGTGGTGTGTTGAATAGCTTTGTCCTTTTTTCCCCCCACACACATCACTGAACCGAGTGGAAAATTGACTTTTTGTTTGCAGAGCGTCATGTGTAGTTCTCATGGAATTCAAATACCTTATTGTTGCTTTGGTTGCATTTATAATGCAAGGAAACCTAGCGCAATTAAGGAAACTGGATCTCGGATTTAGACGCCATTGGGGCTCAGGTGATATTTTACATTGAGTGAACTCAAAAAGCAAAAGGCTAACTCACCTCAGCCTGGTTCGAGCGGCCGCACAATACCATGGCCGTTTACCTCGCGATATGAAATTAAAGTCCTCTGGGTTTATGTTCCAGCGTGCCACATGTGCTTTCTGTTAACTGTCCTTTTCGTTTCTAGGGCTTTAATCTTTGCAGTTTTGGGGCTTTTTTTTCATGGTGGATAACCAATAAATGTATCTTTGTTTAACTTGGGGTGCTGAGAGAAGGAAGTCCCAGTTTTACTGCCAACGCTCAAAGAAAATAATCTCTGTGGGCTTTGATGTTTTACGCCTGACGGGGGCTCACTTTTTACATGCAGGGCAGGGTTCATGGGGACATATTTTCATTTAAAAAAATTTTTTTATTGCGCTTGATTACAGTAAAACCAAGTGCTCTGAAATTGAACCAATGCACACTTGTACTGTAAATTAGTGATGTAATTATTTAATTCCGCTCAAAGCATAAGAAAACAAAACAAAAAAACAGTTTAAAATATATAATTTAGCAAGAAATCTTGGTCTGTTCTGACGTCATGCACATACATGAGTATGGTATGTATTGCAACCTCAGTCAGAGGCCTTCCCTGTTTCCCCAAGTCAACGTTTTAGAAAATGTTTTTAACACACACACACACACACACACACACACACACACACACACACACACACACACACACACACACACAGCAAGTGATACACTATTGACCTCCATGTCTAGTTTTGAGTTATATCACCACTATGTATGTCATATCTCAATGTCTAATTACAGTAAATAATTGTCCATCTGAATGAGGAACTCCTGTTTTTTTTTTGGGGGGGGGGGGGTTTTGGTGAGAGGTTAAGTCAAAAAAGTCGATGTATGTTACACGACAGGCAATGTTATACTCCCACATAGAAACTACTGCCACGTTTATGATTGTCTTGTATCCGCTTGACTAGACTCCAAATGGCTTGGGGTCTCCAGCTCTTCACAGCAGTTGATTGTGCAGTGATGGCAGTGTATGGGTAGCAGTTGATTGTGCCGTGATCGCTGTATATGGGTAGCAGTTGATTGTGCAGTGATCGTTGTATATGGGTAGCAGTTGATTGTGCAGTGATCGCAGTATATGGGTAGCAGTTGATTGTGCAGTGATCGCAGTATATGGGTAGCAGTTGATTGTGCAGTGATCGCTGTATATGGGTAGCAGTTGATTGTGCAGTGATCGCAGTATATGGGTAGCAGTTGATTGTGCAGTGATCGCTGTATATGGGTAGCAGTTGATTGTGCAGTGATGGCAGTATGTGGGTAGCAGTTGATTGTGCAGTGATCGCAGTATGTGGGTAGCAGTTGATTGTGCAGTGATGGCAGTATATGGGTAGCAGTTGATTGTGCAGTGATCGCAGTATATGGGTAGCAGTTGATTGTGCAGTGATCGCAGTATATGGGTACACCTTGGCAGCGTGTCCAGGATACACCTTCAAATTGTTTGCGTTCAGTTTCGGCAACCGCAGGCTTTAATATTCCTGAAATATTGCTACTTCCTAACTTGCCGTGTTCTCTCACTACAAGACCACAGGTGCTCATATCCTGAGTGAAAAACAGCATGGCTTCTGAGCCAAACTGACGCTGTATGTGCAACTCCCTCTTCCTTAGGTGCTGCGGTGAGCACACTTTCAGGCTGTGTGCAGTGACGGGGAAGTGTTTACGGTGTCACTGAATGCTCAGGGCCTTCGCGGGACGAAACCAGTCTGCATCAGCATCGCAGAGCCATGTCTCTGTCAGTGTCCGTACAGAAAGCTTTTTTAGTGTATAATGTCAGCCCAAATCCTTGTAAAGATGTGACTGGATCACTTTCATACGTTCATCATCGGTTCACTGGTTTTGACGGATGGTTTGATACAGAATGGAACCCCATAGCTTGCGAGGGTCTTTGCCTTTCTCTTCCATGTTGGTACTGCACCAGATGGAGCTTTGTGCAAATGCTTTTTTTATTTATAATTTATTAATTATTTTTTTTTACATGCTTGTTGTTTTACACACACACACACACGCGCACACACACACTCACGCGCACACACACACTCACGCGCACACACACGCACACACACTCACGCGCACACATGCGCACACACACACTCATGCGCACACACACACATGCGCACACACACACTCACGCGCACACACACACTCACGCGCACACGCACTCACGCGCACACGCACTCGCACGCACTCGCACGCGCACTCGCACGCGCACTCGCACGCACACACTTAATTGTAAGCAAACACACAAATTTATCAGCATGCACACACACACACACACACAAATGCGCACATACAAACACTTGCGGGCTTGCAGACAGTGTCTCACCTAGATGTGCATTTGTTCACACACACACACACACGCACCAGCACCATCAGATGTACACCCAGGAGCACCCGCAGAGTCCGTATCCACGGATGAGCGCGTGCGTTTAATCCCTCTTATTTTTAGCAATGTCACCCAAAGGTCAGTTTGGTTATACTGTGCTCATTTAGCCATGGCTGTCCGGTATCTTTTTTTATTTGGTTTTGGTATTGAAGATTGATGTGAAGTACAGAGCCATATTTAGCCTTTATTTAAGATGATTGGAAGCCTGTGGAGAGCTGGCTTGTTGATGGGGGGCTTTGCCGCCAATGGCCAGTGGATCAATACAACACAATTGAGTTCTCCATCTGGGAGACTTTGAACGGAGTGGTGGCACTTATAGGGTGATCACCCGTGATGAAGTCTTTATTAGCTGCTATTGACAGATTCATTTGAGCCCCATTCCCACCTCTCCTCCACACACTGTAATATAATAGACACTAAGGCCACCTTTAAAGTTTCTGGGGGTAAGAAAATGATATAACACAACACATAGGGGTCATGTTTTCAAAGTCCACAAAAATCTTATTTTCATATGTTTTTCAAGTTCTTTTTCAAATTTGTTGGCTGTAGATGACTATCATCTAGTTTTCAGTTCAGGTTTAAAAAAGAAAAAAGAAAGGCACGTCTAGAGTGTAATAGTTAAAATTCGCAAAGTGCAATTCAGCTACAGAAAACACCATTGATCGTGCAAACCACTTCGCACAGAATACAAAAAAGAAACTAGGAAAATATTTGTTTTTGGATGCGTATTTAAAAAGTAACCAGGCAACTTGTGGGAACGGTGGAAATTTCCAAATGATTTTCATATTTTATCTCCAAACAAGCCGCAGGGTATTGGATATCAGCAGTTAATACTCGTCGGTCACATGGGCACTTTGGAAATTGGTAGAGGCTCGCCTGGGCTTTGAAGTCGCAAGTTGTTTTTTGTTTTAAAGTAGCTGTTCGCGGGGCTTAATCCGACGGTATTGCAACGGCAAGCAGTATTTCCACACAGCGTTCTAAACGGGTTCGTGACTCCCCTAATTTTCCCATTGTTGTTTTACCTGGTTTGTATTTGGCCCGCTCTCCCTTTTGCTTTGAGAAGACTCGTTACATATGGTTCAATGGGTTGGCCCGAGGGGCTTCCCATCAAAAGACTAATAGAAGCAGCGTTTTACTACCAAAACGTACGAAAACACCAAACGCTGAAGCGTTAATGTCGTCGTTATTTACGCATCTCGGTGCATTGCCACAGCTGATTTTTTTTGATGGCTTAGTGGAGTTACGCAGTTTTACTCTTAAGCTACGCCATTTGTCACATCTGTGCGCTTCCACACTCTTAACATCGATAATGAAAATATATTTCCGTTACTTGAGTGTGCGTTCCTGATAAATCTGTTGGTTTTCATTTCGGCTGTTTACAAGTGATATTTACACGGTTGTGCAAATTTTTTTGCTTCTGTATATTTTCGATTCCATTATATGTGGCTTTAGTAGCTATGTTGTGGCCAGTATTCACTTTCAATACAACTAAAACTTGAGAAAGGACCCCGATGGTTTTCTGGTTTGAATCGTGTAAGTAACTCTGCCCTGGTTTGCATTTATTTTACACTACAGACTCTATATACACACTTATTAGCCCTTTTCCTTTTTGTAGGGGACCATTATGGCACAGATCTTTGGGGCCATAACAGTGTGCATTTGAACATGCGGTTGAAAATGTAAGCTGCTCTGTAGCTGTACGTTAGGTGTATGTTTTAAACATTTTTGTGTATTAAGCCTGATTGCTTGTCAGTTCTTCTTCTGCATTGCCCTTTAAAAATGTACAGATAGCAATAATTTGTGTTGCCTGCAACACCAAAACCACATTGTTTACCCCCCTAACCAATTATGAACCTGAATTTATTCTCTGGAAGTAAATATCCCTCACACCGTTCGCTCGTTACGCATTTACGCATTTCCAGGTTCCTCTCTTTTGGCAGAAACTGTATTTTTGGTGTTCCTGAGTGGCTTATTTATAAATATATCAGCTGCGCTGACCGTTTGGCCCACCCCCCGTAACCTCTCAGGGCCCCCACCTCGCTCCTGCGGGGCCCCCCTGCCTGTCCGAGTCATTTCATTAATGCTAAATCCCACATCCTACACAGCGCCTTAAAAAGAGCTTTTGGAAATTGAGTTGTAATAAGATACTGCGAGCTGCCAAGGTGAATGAGAGGCAGCACTTGAATGGCTGTGCTATCTGCTTCCCAGCCTACCATGGCGCTTAGTAGAAGGTTACAATCCCTAGCAGCTAATTCCCTCATTGATCTGCCCAGAGGCACTGTGGCTGTTTACACAGCAGTTATGGAGTGAAAAGTATATTAAAAAAAGGGAGAGAGAGAGCTCTTCCCACAGCATTGTGTTTACCTCGTTATTTGCAAGTTTGCGTACGACTTAAGTTGAGGGCTTACACTTACTCTCAGTTTACGAAGTAGCAGGACCACCAGCTTGTGTTTGTCGTGATAAGGGAAGATATTTAGATTATTAAAGTATTTGCAGAATACGGGGAGAGCAAATAGCGTTGCGTGTAACCGAAAGGCGTCAAATGTCGGGATTGTAAAACAATTTGGATGCATTTACGCTGATCTGTTTGATAGACTAGAAGGGCTTTTTGTGTTATCAGAATGCGCCATGATGCTGCTCTTTCTTTGTGTCATGGTACGAGCAGCCCTAAATCTTTATTCCAGCCAGTGACCACTGCACATTAAATGATATAATGCACTACTTCATGTATTGCCACAGATAACTATTTTGAACCCTTCTCATCTGTTCTAATCCTAACATGACACGGTTACGCTCCTAGTCTTAGAAGACTAGCACATGCATTGTGTAATCCAAAATGTTTGCCCTGTTTATTTTGAACTTTGTTGCAACCAAAGAGGGATATTTGACAGGTGAGCGAACGCCCTGAAGTCACACTGTGTGCCCTGTTGGGGGCTGTACGGTACACGAGGGGAATAGCATGCTAATTAAGGCTTTTTTTGTTTCCTCACAGAGCTGGCGGAGGTTGAGCCCAATGTGTTCCTGCGACCCTTCCTGGAGGTGGTGCGCTCTGAGGACACCACTGGCCCCATCACGGGTCTGGCCCTCACCTCCGTCAACAAGTTCCTGTCTTACGGCCTTATAGGTAAACGCAACGGCACTGTTGTCTCGTATGTTTTGCGCGTGCATGTAGACGTGCAAACGCTGCTTACTGATTTGTTCCTGATACTTTTCCAGTCATAGTTCAGGGCAATTTTCTGAACATAAGCCCAGAGTAACGCTTTTCGTTTTACGAACGTATTAATCGCAATGTTTTGCCACACGAATGATAAGCACAGCCTGCGGAGAAGCCTCATCGTGGAAATATGGTAAGCCTCTGCCAATCACCATCATACGTGTGAAATAAGCATGGGTTACCAGATGTTCCCTTTGTTATTTTTAAAGAGAGAGGGTTGCTGAGTAAATAGTATTCCAACACTGAAGCAGCTGTAGCCTTTGCACAACAAATCGAGACCCATCGTGACCTTCAGTCGCTATCTCCTTCCCATAAATGGCTACCACATCATTCCCTGTTCTTAAGAGACACGTACAGACAATATGCTATCAAATATGTCCTAATTTTTTTAAAAATTAAAACTTTTAAAAAATACTTTTTTTCTTTACATGTTGCTTTGTCACAGACAAATGCAATTGTCAACATGATTACATTGGCTTCCTGATTGGGAGCCGAGCAAATTGACCCGTATTGGAAGTGCGCTAAAATTACTAATTATTTGTAGACTTGGCCAGTTGCTGAATGGGAAGGCACGTGGTCTTGACCTATACACAACTTAAATAGTGTCAGTATCACAAGAGGTCTAGAAACTAATTGAACCTTGAAATGTATTGCCAAGGACAAGATACATCTTCTCATGACCCTTTGATGTGCTATATGTCCTCATCAAGTGCAGTCTGTTACTGAACAGTACAGTCAAAACTGCTGTTTCACAAAACATGGCTGTCATGAAATAATTCAGTTGATTTGTAAAATTAGCAGACAGATGTGCATTGCCATCAATCATCTATGAAATTCAGATTTTTATCAGTGGATACATTTATATGCACAGCAATATCCCATTACTGGAAGCTATCAGCTTACACTCCTATTTAACTTATCGCGTTCACATGGAAATAAGAAATGTGATTACTCCAGAAGCCGCGTGTACACGATTCTTTCCATAATCGGCTCTGTGGAAGAGGTAGCTACTAACTGCTTCCTGTTGTTAGGACAAAAATGAGCTGCCTGTATTATTATTATTATTATTATTATTATTATTATTATTACTAGTTTATATTATTGTTGCCATTATTATTATAGCTAGCTTTACCGATCTCTAAATCTGGCCAATTTTCTGATAATTTCAATTATTTAATGTGCTAGCCAGCTAGCTTTTCCAAACATAAGCTCGTAACACTGAACAGTATATTTTCACCGGTGAAATGCATTAATTTAATAATAAAGTTCTGGAAGTGAGATCCCGAAGAAAACCCAGGCCAAGCAAATGTTGACGGGTGGAACAATTTAGACGTTACACCGCCTCTCTGTCCGCTTCTGCCTCACATGTACGCTTTCAAAAAGCTGAAAGAAATCGGAGAAAGGCGTTTTACATGCACCAAAACATTTTGGGCAAAAAAAACTGGCGTGTTGATCGGGTTTCGAAAACATGGATTATGACCTTACATAATGAGATAAAGGTGTTTACATGACCATTTCAATAACCAGAGTATTGCCATAAACAGGTTCAGATCTGGGTATTGGTGTGCATGTGAACTTACCCAGTGACAGCCCGACTTATACCGTATGTACCATACAATGACTTTTGCAATGCAAACAAGTTCGACACGGCGTTACAGTTCAGAATGAAATTATCGCTGCATGTCAAAGTACTTGCACATATTTGTATATTTCGCCCTCATCTTGATTGATAAACAAACAAAAAAATGCTACAATGAAACCAAATTCATAGTTAACATTTATTGGTTGTAGGGGCCGTGGTTATCATGTGTGGTTGGTAATCAAGAGTTTAGCATTCACTGTTCTCTACACAATTCTCTGGTAGATAATACTAAGCAAGTATAATATAATACCTTAAGAAAGCTGACTATAGTAATAAGGTAGTTGTCTAAATGAGCTGAATGCTAACATGCTCATTTAATTTAAAGTGTGTTTAATGAGTTAGCAGAAAAATTGCTACTTCTCTTAATGAGCTAAATTATGACTATGCCAAGCAGCTCGGTTTTGTGATTGCTTGATCATCTTTGCCTCAGACGTATTTTTCTGTACTATAATGTCTTGCAAATGATGGATTCCTGTGTGGCACAGACTGCTGAAACAGAGGTCTTCTATATCCAAGGTCCAGGGCTCAAACCCAGCAAGGACTGCCCCTCTCTCTCCCCCCCCCCCCTTTTTTTCCCCTTGGTGAATGTTAAATATCCCATGTAATTACAGTAATGAAGAAAGTGTGAAATATCTCTATTCTTATTTTACTTGTTGGGTCCTGATGTTTGGACCCCTTTATTGCTACTTGCAGGTATATTTCATTTTATTATTATTATTTGTGTAGTTTCTGCAATAATGGTGAGAAACCAACCAGTGCATCACTACATACCACCCCCCCCCCCCCCCATCAATCACTGGGGCGAGCTCCTGGAACCACACATCGTCACTCCTAACTGAAAATCTGCCTCCTAATCCCATAACCCCCTGCATCTCATCAGGAGGGTTCAAAAGGGACGTGTTACCATGGAAACGGGGCCTGACAGCCCACAAGACCCCCGCTCTTTTACAGAATGATGAAAGAGAGACACATGTGCACGTATACACACATGCACACAGACACAGATGCGCACACACACACACACATGTGCGTATACACTAAAGGGCAGTGCACATAATTATCTTTTCTCTTAATTAAAGTGTGCCCACTCATGTCATGTGGTTCAAGGCAAACCATGAAAACTGTGCAGCATCCCGTTGGAAAGTGAGAACAATGTGCTCAATGGTCAGGCTAATCGTCATTTGTTTGGGTTATGTGATGTATATGGACATATATGGGGTTGTGTTGCTCTTTGATTATACATGAGCACTTGAGTGGGCTTATTTTTGGTGATTATGCAGAACGCTGTAGATCCTCGGCTCCAGTGTGTTCACCACTAACGCGGTCTCGCTGTAATCCCTCAGTCAACAACAAGCACCCTCTGATGCAGGGCCACTGCTTAATCACACCGGAGGCATTAGTGCAAATTAACCACCTTGTAAGAATCAAATGGCGGCATTGTTCAGCGCATCCAAATCTGAGGAGTCTCACAGAAGCAAAGTTCAGCCGAAACTGATGTTCTAAACGGCCTTTACGGGCAGGGATCATCACTGATGTTCTAAACGGCCTGTATGGGCAGGGATCATCACTGATGTTCTAAACGGCCTTTATGGGCAGGGATCATCACTGATGTTCTAAACGGCCTGTATGGGCAGGGATCATCACTGATGTTCTAAACGGCCTTTATGGGCAGGGATCATCACAGATGTTCTAAACGGCCTGTACGGGCACGTCGGGCAGGGATCATCACTGATGTTCTAAACAGCCTTTATGGGCAGGGATCATCACTGATGTTCTAAATGGTCTTTACAGGCAGGGATCATCACTGATGTTCTAAACGGCCTTTATGGGCAGGGATCATCACTGATGTTCTAAACGGCCTGTACGGGCAGGGATCATCACTGATGTTCTAAACGGCCTGTACGGGCAGGGATCATCACTGATGTTCTAAACAGCCTTTATGGGCAGGGATCATCACTGATGTTCTAAACGGCCTGTACGGGCAGGGATCATCGCTGATGTTCTAAACGGCCTTTATGGGCAGGGATCATCATTTTCAGTACCTTAAATACTTCAGACCTTTTTTTTAATTTTTATTATTATTTGCTTTTACTGCTGATGCTACAAAAAAAACGGAATACAAACTTTTGATCAACTTTAAATAAGTGGTATTTTGAAGACTTTGAAAGGAGTCATATTCTACCTGACCCCACCTCTCACGAGAAGAGCACAGCTGTTGTTATTATGAACCCTTTTCCACGATGGCATACAGAGCAGAGCTTTTTACAGCTATTTGCTGTTTACTGGGTTATTTACTCAAGCAGTTCAGGTTACCCACCAGGGAATCAACCCTGCACCCCTTTGGTTTTAAGTCTAAACCACCGTGCCACCTTTTCCCCTTGTTTTCTTAAGCACAGAGTTGAGACGACATTCTCAAATGCAGGCGCATTCCACTGTCCATTTAAACGGCATCAGAGGCTCGTGCGCCTTAAATCCCTCTGCAGTCTTTTTTATTCCGTCTCTGTCTCTTGGTCATTTTGGAATATATTGTTTCTGTCACTCCAGTCCCAAGAAAAAGGCATAAAAATAACTTTGGAAGGCATGCCGCCATTCTGCCAGCCGTCAGAATGCATGATGTCATGCTTCCAATGTTTCTCATTAATTCCAGTGTGAGGGTCTCTGTCCTGCATACCGGCGTGGTCTGTGACACGGGTGTGTGTTTGTGTAACCCCAGCAATGTTCATAGGACACTCATACCCTGCGGATGACATCAACTCGACATTCTTCCCGTTCCCTTTCAACTTATTTAAACTGGAATTTTATTCGGAGACATATAATATTGTCTACATTAAAAAAAGTATTTTATATATATATATATATATATATACATACATACATTTTATTTTAACCTGTGCCTCATTTGAACCGAAGTCCTGCTAAGCGACAAAGGCTAAGAAGAATTTCAAACAACACTCACACACCCAGTCCCAGGGAGTAGTACACCCCTGAACCCCCCCCCCCCCCTCCTGGCTGGCCTGCTGTGAGGAGTCCGGCCTGCAAAAAGGAGCCACGCTTACAGGCCTCTCATCCGCCATGGAAACGCACTCCTCCTCTATGTCCTTCCTGCTCCTCTCACAGGCTCTCCATTACACCCATAATATGAGTCGCATTACCAGGACACCCCAGTAAGCCCTTCAGCACTAGTCCCAGCAAGCGGCATATTAGCAACAAAAAGCGTGCACAGCTCACCAGCCGCTAACATGTCAAAACCGGAACCGCACACATTAGGGGCCGGAGACCATCCTTGATGTCCGCAATGGAAGCGCTCTGTTCCACAGTCCTGGTCAGTGTACTGTATATGGTTGAGCATATTCCCCATAGGTGTGTTACTTATATCCATTATTTACCTTCGCAAATTTCTATTTCATTTAGTAATGAATACTTTGTGTGCATGAAAGTTGAGCGTTGGTTATGTCACTAATCCAGCAGCCAGTTTCTTTGAGCTGACCATGTTGTATGGTACAGATGAGCTTGAACGGAAGCGACTTGGGTCACTATGCCACGTAGCTCCATTAGCATGCGTTGGTCAAAAGCCACAACACAAAAAAACATTCATTTTTATAAAAGGATGCTTGTACACAAATGGCTGGTTGCAACGGACGAGAAGCTGCTACTGTTAAATACTGCCATCTACTGACAGAAATGGAAATAAAAGATAAATTACGCCTTACACTTGGGGACAATGTATTTTGCCTATAAATTGCAACGCGAGTAAATATCTTAAATTGTGTTGTACTTTTTTCCTGCTATTCATGTGTATCTGTACTGTGAGTTAAAATCATGGATTATTTTATCATATGGAACGGCAGCGCTTGCCTCACTTCAGGTAATCATTTGAGGGGACACGTGCACTATACTGCATTATTTTTGTGATTCATTCTCATCTAAGTTAATGTCAAAATGGGCACTAGAGCCAGACACAGTTGATTGATTTCACTAAGCAGATCAAATTAGAATACCTTTGAATAAATTAACTGATAGAAAAACTAAGATAATATCTTTAATTTTAGAATCTTCAACCAGCAAGTAAAGGCATTCAAATGGAATTGCTGATGTTCTTTATATAATGCAGCACTTCTATGTCATTGTTATTTTGAACAGTACGCTTAATTTGAACAAGATTTGTGGTTTTTGCGTGGTGAAATGGCTGAATTCAATTTAAATCAGTTAAGTTGTGCTCAACTTTATTTGTCCGCTCAGTAATTAATTTATTTTGGGCTAAAAGCATGATTTCACTCAAATTAAGCACTTATGTTATCTTACTGTTTACCTTTAGTCCAAGGCCATACTCAGTACAGCAGTGAATGTGTTTTTCACACAGCACTTTCACTTACTCATTTCATATAGTATATATATTGGCCTGGACTACTTTTTTCACAACTCCAGGATCCTGTCCACACCCAATATGGTAAATGCTACTGTTTTGGGTGGAAATGCATAATTGCAGAACTCATCGATTAAACTGATATCAAGTTCACTCATTTTGTTGGGAAGCTGTATGGTATGGTTGCCTGCCAGCCTCTTTCTACATCTTCTGTCAATGGAAGCACTGTTTCATACAAAACCACCGGGTGCTAAATGCACCGTAAACAAGACTATGGTTATGACTTGTCTATTTGTGGGCATAGTGGAGCATTCGCAGAGCAACCCAAGCAGTAATTACGTCGGTGCTCATCACATGGACTGTCTGTGCGCTGCGAAAGAAAGCAAGCCGAAGGCCCTCCTGTGCCAGCGTGGTGTGAAGGTAGCCGGGTGCAAGTTGGTACTCATCCTCCCCCCCCACGTTTCATCCCAGAGACGAGCGGCGGGTAGTGAGTCCCCACACGTCGTGTCTTTGTCTGCGTGCATAAGCCAGACCCGGCCCAGCGCCTGTAATGAGCCTGACCCCCCTCTGCTCACTGGGGGGTCCCTCCAGGGAGGAAAAGCCCCAGTTCATTTAGCCAGGGCTAATTCCTCCCAATCTCTGGCCTGAGGTGCACTGGCATGCAAGCAGTCCTGCTGACAGATCCCAGTATCCATAAAGACTACACACAAGACCTCACAGTTGTGCTGCCCTTTTCAGCTTAAAAATGTCATATTTGATTATTGCTGTATCATTGCATGGTGTTTTTTTAAATTTATTTTTTTACTTTGTTTTGCAATATTAAACTTTGTAATTTGAAAAAATTGGTATACTAATTTGTCTAGTAATTTGAGTACTACACAAGTTACAAACAAAAGGGAAAAGGTGGCTGTCTCTGTGTTGGCTCATTCGGTTAAGGCACTGTCTATGCATGGATGGTATGGAATCTGGGGCATGCCTGTACTGACTGTGGCAAACAGCCCCACAGGGCTTCACCCTGGACGGGAGGCTTTCTGTTTGGCCTGAATGACGGCATTTCATTGCTCGCTAGCGCCCCCCGCTGATTGATCAGGTGCACTCAAGTCCTGTCTGTTGAGCTGCACTTGAAGTGTGTTCATGCGACTTATATTTTTATTTATATAGCATTTTTCAAAACGGAGGTTACAAAGTTCTTTACACAATAAAATGATTATATATCTGTGCAAGTCCAAATTGCCTACTGTGGTGTTGATAGGGAGCCGGGGATGATGTCACGTGCTTTGGTGGAGAGCAACATGCTTGACTGTGGTCTCCTGATAGCAAAGGTTGCAGTAATGAGCTTTGATCAAAACCTACAGTTAGGCACTCCAAATTGGGGAGAAATCACATGCTGTAAAAGCATAGAAAGGTGACGTTTAGGCTCAAATCATAACAGTGGTGACTAACTCACATTAAGTACTAAGAAACTGTAGCGGTGGCAAATAAACTCCAAATATCTGAATAATTCTGGAATATTGTTATACGATTACTGTTGTAATTATATAAATATAATTACTGTTTTCAGTGGGCTTTGGGTAGCTTCCTGTTGAGGTCAAACACAATCTTGAAGCGCACGTTTGGCGAAACTTAAGTGCTGTGAATAAGCGAGGCATTTTATGAGACAGAAACTCTTTTTTAAAGTCACCTGAAATCTACAGCCTATTTTTTCTGGACGCCCGGTCTCCCCCCCCCTTTGAGAGAAACGGGGACCCCCAGTCGCCTGGCGAGCCTCTCACAAAGCATGCCGAGACCCTGTGGAACAGCAGTCACTTTGATTACAGGACAGTCTCCCAATGTTCTTTTTTTAACCTCTTACTGCAGGACAGCTGTTCGTGCCCCGCCCCCCTGGGTGTTATTTTAACAATAGTCCTGAGGCTTGCCTCTGTAGACCCTGCCAACGCGGGATTAGTGTTTTATATCACTTTTGACATTCTGCTGGTTACCCCGTGGCTCAGGTTTCTGTAGGGTGGAGTCCCGGTCCCCTGGCCGTGCAGTTGGTACCGGACACGGTGTTCTCACACCGCCTCGTCCTCCTTTTCTTTCTTCCACACGTATGCTCATCAAAGGGTCCTGTCGTTCAGTTACACCGCCGCCCCCCAATCGCCTCTGCAATAGTGGGCCTCAATGTCTCTCAGGGCATCTTGTTCTATTAAAAGATCTCATTGAAGTTATCAATGATTACCAATCACACCACTTTACTGCTACTACCACCAATGTCTCTACAGCTGTCATTTTGAAGAGGTGCTTTCCGATCTATGTGTGGATTCAATAATGTGTATATTACTTGGTCTGGTTTGTGGTTCCAGTACTACTCATGCTAAGGTTTTTTGAGGTGTTTCTCACAAAGTCATGCATATAGCACATGATAAAATGCAGAATTTACATGCAGCATGTCTAATTATAGCAAATTCAGCCAGTGCTGTCGGTCATCATCCAGTGTGGTGACAGCCACATCTCTCTGGGGAAGATGAGTCATATTCATCCATAGTTTGACATGGTGATGATCTGATTGGTCAACCCCCCCCCCCCTACACACACACACACACACACACACAGACAACAAAACGGTACACTCTGTACTTTTGTACTTAGTAGGAGATTTATAGGGGCTAATTGATGCACAGACTAGTTTAGAGGTTATTGACGTAGACTAAAATGTAATCTACAGCTATGAATTTACAAGCAAAGTGAAGAGAGATAGAGTGGGGGGGGTAGTGTTCCACACTACTTTAATATGAAATGTTACATTTATGTAGTTTATTATGCTTTATGCATGACTAGGTATTTGCACAAGTCCACTCTAGATTGTCCTTTCAGCATGTCTTTGTCCCAGTCTTTGTTGCTTTCACTAAATCATGGTTATTTTAGATTATGACGAACGCAGATATAGGCACAAAAATAACAGGCATCCATGTTCATTAAGATACCCAGAGAAATCAATGTTCGTTAACATGGCCCAATTACCTTTAATACTCTTGATGATAACGAGGCTGATGCTTGTTGGTTTTTCTGACTGATCGCGCCACCCAAGTTGTGAAACTTTGTTTTTGTTTTCAAATGATTGTGGTCTGGTTTAAAGGAGTGTCCTTTTACAAAATCACTGCAATTATCTAAGCAGCTGGCTGGCCAGCGTAGAGGACTACAGCGCTCCTAGAAGCAGGCCAGAGCCAGCATAAAGGACTGTAGCACACCTAGAAGCAGGCCAGAGCCAGCATAGAGGACTGTAGCACTCCTAGAAGCAGGCCAGAGCCAGCGTAGAGGACGACAGCGCTCCTTGAAGCAGGCCAGAGCCAGCGTAGAGGACTGTAGCACTCCTAGAAGCAGGCCAGAGTCAGCGTAGCGGAGTGCAGCACTTCTTAGAAGCAGGCCAGAGCCAGCGTAGCGGAGTGCAGCACTTCTTAGAAGCAGGCCAGAGCCAGCGTAGCGGAGTGCAGCACTTCTTAGAAGCAGGCCAGAGCCAGCGTAGCGGAGTGCAGCACTTCTTAGAAGCAGGCCTGAGTTTTTTAATTATCAATGTTTATCCACTGCCAGCCTGATGTGTGCAAATCAACTGGCAGAAAGGAACCGATACATTTATTAAAGCGGCTTTTTTATCAAAAACGTGTTTAAATCACATCTTTCTATATCAATACAGATCATTTAAGAATAAATATAGAGCATGTTGAAATACTGGGATGTATGCGCTGCATGATTGAGAAAAATGATAATTGTAAAAAGAATCTAACCTAAATATTTCTCAATTTAACAATAAATCAGACTGGACCTTACATACAAACTTTTTTTATTTTTAAGTGAAGGTACAATTTTTTTTTATTCACACACATAAGCAATATACAGCCAGTGTACAAACAAAATGGGTAAATGTCAGAGTATACATGAATCAATTAGCCTGTCTCGCAGCTTTGAAAATGGGAAGATTGATTGCGGGAGGGGATGTGTTAATCGGAGCCATGTTTTTTGCTAAATAAAATGTAATGGTTTTGGTTATCTCCATTTGCCTTCGAGAGCCTGCTGAAAACGGGGATACGTTCTATGGTGAACCCATAATGGTTGTCTCTCTCACAGAAAGAGTAGCCTAGGCACCAATTCTGGGCTGTGTCCAAATCAGAACCCTATCTACTGCATCCTGTGTACTAGCATGCTGTATCTACTGCTTACTGCATCCTGTGTACTAGCATGCTGTATCTACTGCTTACTGCATCGCCTGCTGTAGTGACTTGCAGTAAAGTTACATGAAAAATATACTTTATAGCTATGTAAATATACTATTTTCAGCGAAAACCCGGAAATAAGTATGCATAATATTACGAACATTTTACAGAATTGTTGTGCATTTAACAGATTTTTTTCTCTGTTTTCTTTGATTTGAACAGAAAATGAGATATCCTGACCTTGTGCGATTATAATACCCTCTACTGTTTTTACACACTTGCATGCACATCATCCTCAGGCCTCAATCCAGCACCTGGAATATTTCCCCCTCTTGCTCTCACTATCCAACACTCTCTTTCTCTCTCTCTTGTTCTCTCACTCCCACTCACTTTCTCTGGCTTGTGCTCACTATCCCCCCCACCCCCCCACCCCCACCCCTCTCCTCTCACCCCCTCCCTCCCTGCTTATTAGTTAATGAAATGCTCCTTACAGCGATGGGAAAGAAAAACAGGCTGGCTCCACGCCGGTATCTGCCCCAGCTTGGGTTTCAAAACACAGGCCCGGTTGCCTAGACAGCCAATTTGCCAGCCTTCCCACAAAAGGGCACATCTGGTGATTAGATCTCAGGCTTTGAAGGACCTTCTGCGTGGACCGCGGTAGAGCAGAGCAGAGCAGAGACGGGCGGTGGGTGGGGGGGGGAGCGGGGGCGCTGCCTCTGTGCCTAAAGGCGGACATGCCTTCTGCGACTGCAGGTCAAATGTTGGAGAGGCCTTCTGAGAAACAGGAGGCACCTGGGGAGTGCAGGCAATATTGATTGTTCTTCCTCTTGCTAATCCCTGGGTTTACCTGCCACCCTTGAACAGCCGTTTTTTGTGAAGATTTCGCCTCGTTGGAGCGCTCCAGCTTTGTTTTGCATTGGGCCCTCACCGCCTAATTTCCATGTAATGAGAACGCACCTTCGAGCATGACTCTGAGATAATTCGGCATTGGTGTTCATCTGAGCTACGTGCGCTCCCTTTTTTGAAACGGTTCATGAGTTTGGAGTATCTGCGGACCCCAATTTATATTTTCTCCCTTATCCCAACTCATTTTACATAGGTTTCATATTTTTGTTCAGTTTGTGATGGTCTCTCTTGTATTTAACAGAATAATTGGGAGCTAGGATATTTAAAAGAATACACACTAGGTAACATTACTAAATTATACATTACAGTTTAGGCTAACACTGCACCTGGCCATTTATTAAAAGTGGCAGAACCTTACTATACCATTGACTCCAAGATGTTGGAGATATGGAGGAAACAAGAGACCCAAGCTGGTTTTAAGTGGTTTGTTGCCTCTACCAAGCCCATCAGGATTAGATTTCTTAGCCTACCTGATAATTTAATATTATCTGCAATATGCAGCAAGTTTCTTGTGTAGTTTGTTTCTTGTGTAAATGTAGTTGAATTTTGGTGGAAGCGCCAGAAAGAATGAGTCCTAGTGGAATGTGGAGTGGACAGAACATTTAGAACATCTTAGGAGCACGCTAATACAGCCCAATTAGTGGATGTGCTCCGAAATACATTTTCCAGTTATCACAAATCAATTTTTTAGGAGCTTATGTCCCCAAAATTGGAGCGCTGTAGAGCCCTGGACAGAAGCACAACAGAGCAAAGGGTGAATTTAAGAGAGGTCTGTTTTGATGCCAGTTAATGTCCCTCAGTGTCTCTTGCCAGGTTTATGTACAGAAATAGTGATGTTAAGAAGCTTGGCCTGTGCATTTAAGCATTTTGCTGTGTGTTGATTTGCTAATGTTTTACTGGCTGTTAATCAATTTTCACGATTTCACACCCACATATAATTTTCTCACACCGAGATACAAGCTTTCCGTCTGTCTATCGGTTTGTGTGTCATTTTCATCGCCAAATGCTCTGATAAAAATAATATAACCTCCGTATCATGTGGAAAGAGTTCGCACGACAGCACAGCAGGCAGAGAAAGCGGCCTTTTGTTCTCACTCTGGATCCATTGTACCAGCAGGTTACGAAAGGCGCTTCAGTCCATCGACCGTTACATTATAATTTACATTCAAAGCGAATCAAGTGTAAATTGATTTGCACTTAGGGAAGAATTGATTCTTTATTAAGGAAAAAGGTAGCCTTAAAGACACTTAGGAATGTTTCTAAGCCTTAAAGTCACAGTAACAGCCGTCTCGTTCTCCTCTTCAGACGTCAACCATGAGGGGGCGGCAGAGGGGATTGAGAACATGGCCGACGCGGTGACACACGCCAGGTTTGTGGGGACAGACCCTGCCAGCGATGAAGTGGTGCTCATGAAAATTCTCCAGGTACAGCATATTAATACAGCAATGCATATTCATATCTGTATAGCCAACATACCTTATTCCACTTCATTTTATTTCCCCACTGAACATTTTAAATACTTAGAATCACATAATTGGTATGGTTTTTTGTGGAATTACTGTTTGTTTTAACATGTAATGTGTGTATTTTTAATAATATTTTGTATATGGTAAGATTTTTAATGAAACCAGATTGTGCACAGGCCACATGTTTAGAGCAGAGTGGCCCTGTTCAGAGCTGAGTTGTACATGTGTTAAAGTGCTTAAATAACGTGCGTTATGATTGGTCCGCCAGGTTTTGAGGTCACTGCTGCTCACGCCTGTCGGAGCTCACCTGACCAACGAGTCGGTGTGCGAGATCATGCAGTCGTGCTTCCGCATCTGCTTTGAGATGCGACTCAGCGGTAAGCCTCCCGCGCGTCTCTGGTCAAGGGCGCCACAAAATCACATTTTAGAGAACGTGAATCTGACTCCCTGTAGTTCTGCTGCATACAGTCCTCCTTCCTCATGGTCAGCCCTGAAACTGCTCCCTTACTACGCCAGTGTGTTTGTGACAGTTTGTGTGTGTACCAGACCATGTAACTCAGGGCTGCCCTTGGGTAATGAATGGATTCGTAGCCCACTCAGCTGTTGGGTAGAAATCGACAAGCCGAGAAATCAAACTAGGCTAACCAATCAAAATGTCGGCAGGTGATAACGAGGCTTGTGTGAAAGACACCATTCATCGTAACCGAGTGCGACATTTATTTTATTTTGAACCCAATCATTTATTTCAAAACTCACACGGCACTGGTTGTTGCCATGCGCCCTTATGATTAACATAACTGCCTTGACCTAAAACGTTAAAATTCGGCCCTAACTGTTTCACAACAGTCGAGCTCTTGCATTTGAAAACAGTCAACAGTCTGTGTTACGGAGGGCCTCCGGGTTAGTGTGGACCTGTGGACCCGAGCGCTCTGCTCCTAACCCCCCGGTCCCTCGTCCTGTGTGTGGCTGCCCTGGGCCCCAGCCCTCCAACAGCGCTTTAATAAAAATTGCCCTAATCCCAGGCAAACAGGAGCGGACACTAATGGTACCTGCGCTGTTTGCTTTGTGTCCCTCCTCAGAGCTGCTAAGGAAGTCTGCAGAACACACGCTGGTGGACATGGTGCAGCTGCTGTTCTCCAGGTAGGGACACGATCAGCCTGAACCCTAACCCACCGCTGGGATACTCGCAACAGGAAACCCGCTCCCTTTAATTAGCTAACCCTGGCTACAGACCGGATTCAATTACCAGATTGGTTTTGTCTCAACAGCCGCTAACCGCTATTCTTTGAGTAATTGTCAGAACCCTTAGATTTCTTCTAATTGTTGGCATTTGCCTCACTTTCATGGAGGTTAAGTGTAATCTTACAAAACGTTTTTTCCTTCCGTTTTCAGTTGAAGTGCTTAGAATCCTAATGTGTATAGAACCTTATGTCCCAGTAATTATGATGCTTAATATTATTCTAATGCATAGAGGCAAAGATTTTATAACCAGGCTGTGCTGTGCGTGTGTGAGGAAGTACAACATTGATTGACAAGAATTTTTTTTCGTGGTTGTGAACAAATGGCAGTTAAAATGTGTCCTGCATTACCTGACGGTCTGCGTAGGCTTCTCATCTTCTAGCTACTCAACACGTCTGTGAAGCCCACTGGTTTTTCTTTGTCCTCATTATCCGCGTGGTTCTATATTTCGTGCTCTTCTCACTGAGCTACGCGGCCGTACGTAATTCATATTAACCAGCGGCCAATGGTGCATCTAATTAATACCATTTATTTACACGTCTTGCCTGAGTTATGGGTCAAAAGGTGTGATTGAGTAATGCGATAACACAAAGCCCTCGGTGGCATTTAACTGCCGGCGCACATACAGAGACGCTCATTGGGCTCCCGCCTGCATTAAAGTGCGAGTCACATAACCGTGTAGACAAGAGAAGAGAGCGCCTACAGAATACCAGATTGTATGATCTGCATATAGATGGAACAACAGTTCCCTGCTGGCAAGCAACGGGAGCAGCTCTTCTAAACAAAGGTGGGGGTGGGGGAGAATTAGCATTGCCAATAATCCCAGCAGAAAGCAAAGCAAAAAAAATCTAATAAAAAATCAAGCGAGTATATACGTAGATTCCATTTTTTATTTGCGTCCCACTAGAATAAGAATAAGGAAAGAGAAACACAGTTTTTCACTGCTCATCTTATCATGCATTATTAGACCTGAGGAATGGCGTGTATTACACACACACGCACGCACGCACGCACACACACGCTCTACAAAGAACTGATTGATGATTCATAACTGCTGTTGAATATGTGCATCCGTTTCTGGGTGCTGTTTAGAGCTTATGGAGTTCCCCTGCTGATCATATCAACCATGGTGGGTAAAGGGCATATCAGAATAACTAGGGCATTATGGGTAGAAGATGAGAAGTATCACATTAAAGCATCAAGCTAAACCACGGCCATAGGTATACAATCTATTGTCGGAGATTAGCAGTCTCATTTTCACCAGGTTGTTCTTGTCATGTGACCCTTTGTACCCAGCAAACTACCACAAGCTTCACATGCGCCCCCCCCCAGACCCCAGCGTCAGGAACCCCACTATTGTCATGTGATTATTACTCACTCCTCTTTGTGCTCGACTTCCTCACAATGGGACTCGGCCGCCGCAGGTTGAGCGGCGTGAATGGCGGATCTCATCGAGAGCTCCGCAGCGGCCTTAAATTGCCTGCGATGGAATTAAGGACCTTAATCTGCCGGGCGCAGAGATCATCCCATAATCAAGCCCACAAGACCGCGCAGTCTGTTAACTCAAGGATGACATCAGGCTCCACAGCAGCGCTGACATCTCATTTTCCTCTAAAGCTGAAGAGTCTACACACCGCCAGATTCTCTCACAATGTAGAGTAGACCCAGGACATTGTCCCACATAATTCATTAAACGAAGCGCGTGAAAAGATCATTGTGTAGAAGGATTATTGTGTTGGAAGAGAGGTGTGTGGCTCCAGTAAGCAGCATACCGTGGTTATTTCTGCCCTCTGTTTTGGGCCTTTTGGTCAGTTTTTGCATTATCCTGTCTGTGCAGGTTCATTCCTCAATTCTGTGGGAGTTTGTTCCGTTGTTGCTTTCAAACAAACAAAGCTGACGTACTAACTCAGTCGCTGTTTTTGAATTTAATTCTTAACCTCATGAAGTTCATACTGACATTGAGTTCTGAGTATATCGGTCACGTTCAAAACATCTTGTTTGTTCACTCAATTCGCATATATTTAATAGATATACTGTTTTCAAGGGGAGCATATTCCTCTGAAGTCATAGCATACTGTTAGAAAGAATATGGCTCAATGATTCATCAGAGAAATGCATACAATTAGTTTTTAATCAGTGTCTTATCTACTGGTAACTGCTTTCCCCAGCACTAGAGAAGTATGTAGCTTTTTGGGGTACAGTTTTACTCTCCTGCCTAATGGGCTGACCTTCAGCATTGCATCCTGGTTTATGATGGTGACATCACACCCCCCCCCTGCATTTCAGGTTGCCACAATTCAAAGAGGAGGCCAAAAGCATTGTGGGAGCCAACATGAAGAAGGTAAGTTAGAGCGAGGTCTTTATCATCTGGACCTAAAATCCTTCCCACTGGACTATATTTGTTTGCTTGCCTACCCTGCCCTCACCCTTTCGCCCTGAGCCTACCCTGCCCTCACCCTTTCCCCCTGATATCACCCTCTCCATTGTGTTGTGATTTGAGTTTTTCTGGGATTGTTTGACTTTGCACCCTATTTTATACACACCGTACTTCATGTACTAGTATGCGGATGGCATGCCTCCTTTCAGTTGAATTTATACTGCGTAGAACATAATCTCTGATTGTAAGCCTTTTTTTAACTGTATTGTGTAGTCATATGAACAGGTTCAAATGGTTCAAAGAAATGTATCTCTCAAACTTGAGTAGAATTTTTTTTTTTTAATGGGTGCAGTTTAAATTGAAGCAATTGAGTCCAGGCCAATACAGAATGAAGACATCCTTTCCATATTTATCCATAAGACAATTGCACCTGTCACAATCTGGCAGATGATCAGTGCATGGTGCAGAGAGAGGTGCAGTTTGAATTCCATTGGCTAGGACATTTCAGCGAGCACCAGTAGGTTTTCAGAATGCTAGCAGGGAGTACTTCAGCTGTAGCTGGCCAATAGAAACAATCCTTACTAAAACGAGGCCCACTGATGCCACCTTCTCATGTTTTAATGGTACCTTTAAAACCTTTTGTGTGATGATCCATTTGGTGTCCACTTTAAAATCTACTTGAGTTCAGCGGAAAAAAAGCCTTTTTCGTAGTTAAAAGAAATAGGCTAGATGTGGAAGTAATTGGTGTGTGTTTTGTAAGACATTCTTTGCATTGCTGCTTGTCTGTAAATTAGTTTGTCATTGCTCATTTATAGGTCAAGCAAGGACATTGATTATAAACATGTCAACGCATGACTTCATACTATGGTTTTTGGAATTAGTCTCTCTTGGCAACCGTTCAGTGCAAATGAAGATGGAATGTGCAAACATAGCCAACTATTGGGAAGCCTCGAGCTGTCGCTTATGTCATAATGTGTAGTACAGAGTATTTCTTATTGTCGAAATCCAATGAAATGAACTTTATTGTAAGAGGTTTTAACTGGTCTTCTGTCAGCAATGCAAATAAAACGACTCCATTTTGTATTTAAGTTTGTATCCTAATTTTTTCAGTGTCAGGGCCGATAATTTGCTGTGAAAATGTAAATGGAGTTGGTTCCGCAGACTTTATCTGGGTAGACGGGGACTTTGCCTGTGTTCATCTCTCACGGTGTGCTTTCCCGCTCTCCCCTCATCCAAGTGTGCCCTCCTGTTTTGTGTTTGTTTCTTTTCCCCCTTTAAACCACGCATTTGCCTGTTTTCCACAGATCCCATCTTGTGTCCTGGACAAACAGGATCTAATTTGTGCAGAGCAGCCTAAAAACACCAATCAGAGGGGCTTAGAGAGGGTATTACCGGGTTTGCTCACTTAAAAAAAAATAACCTCAGTGTGCAGACAGGCCATTGCTAGTGCATTTAAATATGAAAGTGTAGCATGGCTTATTGGAGCAAACGCATGAGGGTGCATTGTTATGTGTAAACTAAGCATTTCCACCGGACTAATGATTTACAGGAATCACCTACTGTATCGCATTTATCATCTTAATGGAATTTCATGCACTAAAATTACTTCATCATTTACCATTTTAATCTGTAGAATATACTAAATACTTGAAATAGAAACCTTTTTGGAGGATATGTCCCATGTATCTTCAGGGATTGTGTGATCTTTAAAATGTTCTTCACTTAATAAGTTGAAAGGTGATCTAGCGACCCATTGAAATCCTTAATCTCCTTTTGAAACAGTCTAGTCAAACTAGGTAAAACTTCATAACCTGCTAGTAAAGGAAGCCAAAGCTGTCCCATAAAACCAGTGACCAAGGTTATTTCACACATGTAGGAAATAAAAATGTCTTTGTCCTTATTTCTGTTTTGCATCTTGGTGCTTGGATTGGACAGATTTATTCAAGCGACACTTCTGTCGTTTATTTTCTCCACATAGTATTAAAAAAAAACACTGATTTGTAGCAGTTTATAATGTGATTGAAAGCGGCTGTGATTTTTGATATATCCAGGGTCTCATTGGGCTTTGTGTGCATTAGTTTAAATTCCAGCAAAGCTGCACACTCACATGGGAAGTGCTGCTCTCAAACTAATTCAGAAATCCAGACCAGTACTCAGTGTGGCCCCGGCAGTCACAGAAAGGGCGTACGAGTACATACAAGGCAATTGAAATTTCTCTCAAAGATTAGTTGATTCTGTATGACGATCTCAGAAATGTCTGCTTAAGGCAGTCACAATCCAAAGCTACTGTGTACTGTGTGACCCCCCTCACCCCCCCCCGACCCCCCCCCCCCCCCCCCCCCCACACACACACACACACACACACACACACACACACACACATATGCATATACCCGCATACATACAAACACATACCAACATGTGTGCGTGCACACACACACACATATATGCACACACTCATGCACAAACACATACCCACACTCAACCAGAAACGCACACACACACACACACACACACACACACACACACACACACACACACACACACACACACTCACACACACACACACTCACACACACACACACACACACACACTCACACACACACACACACACACACACACACACACACACACACACACACACACAGCATCCAGCTTGCCCTTCCCTGAATGTCTCTTCATGGAATGTGACTGCGGTGGAGCTGATGGACTGTTGCCCTAGTTACAGGGTAGGGGTATTGCATGCTGTTTGTGTGTGTGTGTGTGTGGCTGCATCCTGCCCCCATTGCATCACTGAGTGAACTGTTGTGTCTGTGCCTGGCTGACATGTCCACCCTCACTAATCACTGGCACCTGCCCTTTTCTCCTGAGGCTTACAATATCTTGTGGAAAAACAAACGTGTGCAGGTAAGGAAAGCCGCTGGCATTTCAGTCTCCCAATGAACAGAGTTGAAGGATCTTTCCCCTGGAGCACAATATTAGTGACAGCTGTCGGTTGTAAAACTCGGGAAATGGAACTCAGGAAAGCCATTATAATAGTCCTATGCTAGTGTGTATACTGTGTATACTGTGTATCCAGCAAAATATAGTATGTATACTGTGTACACTGCTAAATATAGTATGTATACTGTGTACACTGCTAAATATAGTATGTATACTGTGTATAAAGCTAAATATAGTGTGTATACTGTGTATACAGCTAAATATAGTGTGTATACTAAAACTCATATAGCTCTGCTGAGCCTTTTTCTGTCCCAAGTAATTAATGTTGCAGGACAATCTGATTTATGCACTTCAGTTTGATTCAGTATACAGCTCCATAATAGTGTGAACAGTTACATCATACAGGATATTGTACATGCTATAGAATACTGTACACTTACATAATAAATCATACAGCTACATAATACAAGATATATGCTCCACAACACAGTATACAGCTGCATAATGTACGTTACTGCGAACGCTATATTATACAATATAAAATGTACCCTGTATTATGTTGCCTCATATGGTAATAATACAATATGGGGAAAAACAATACAAGATACAGCTACATAATACAAGATACAGCTACATAATGCACAATCCGTGCTACATCACATAGTGTACAGCTGCTTAATACAGGATGCAGTGTCATACACAATTATTCACACCGTTGTGAACGATGAGCAACTGCTCTATAAAATAAACAATTCAGGTGATGAGCTTTATTGAAAACTTATTTTGGACTAATACAGTTAAACAAAGATTCAGGTAAACATGGGGCGGGGGGGGGTTTCAAATTTGAATTGAAGAGAGCTGGCCACCAGCACAGAATAAGGGATCTCAATGATCTGGAAAGATTCTGAATGGTCGCAGATCCAGGATGTGGTATCTCGGTTGACTCCATTGAATCATTTGTCAAATATTTCTATTTTATAGTCTTGTTCATCTTTGTCAAGGGTTGGAATGCTTCTGGAGGACATAATTACTACATAATAATAAAAAATATTTATTCATAGAACATAGAACATTGTGAACTTGCTTTTTAAATTTAGTGGGTAAGCTCTTTGCAGCAGATGAAATCCCCTGGTGGGTTACAAACGTTATTGAGTACGGCAGTTGAACACTCATTCAGAAGCACTGACTCTGTACAGTGTACCCAGGTGTGCACATGTGTGCTCAGTACCTGTACATCCGTGCTACCTGAGTTGAATATATCGGGTAATGTCTAAGCACTGAAGTTCACCAGCCTCAGAAGTATCTTTTTTTCTTTAAAGGGAGTTTATTTTATTTATTTATTTATTTTAAGTACACACAAAGAAAACACACAAGCGAAGAGATTATCGTCAAAATATCAGTTTCTGTCAGCAACTCAGCTGGGGGGAAGGGGGGATGAGGGGGGGGGGGGGGGGTGGCAATTGGTAGCAGTGGTAAAAATTGTCATAATTGTAACGATCATAAATGGAGTGGAGAATGGGATGAAGGTAGACATGCTGGTTCCTTTATCGAGTCACATTTAAGTAAGTAGTTTTTGACTTGACAGTGACTCTGCTGGCATCATTCGGGCGCATCTGTGCTTTGTTTACGTCTTTGTTTTCCTGATCAGTTTGCTGTTGCTGAAAGGAATGGGAATGGCTTCTACCTAATTATCCTGGAATGATGTAGATGTTGCTGTTTGACAGAATAATCTCTCCTGTCTGTCTGTGTTTGGCTTGCTGTGATGACATCGCTGCCATTTGTTCATATTTCTATATGATTACACATTTTACTATTGTAGTGTCTGTTAACAATTGTTATTATTTGTGCAACAAACACTGTTTACCATTATGTGAGCCTAGAAACCTTATCGTGAGATTTAAGTATTTGTTGAAATATGTATACATAGACTGTCCACAGTTGTATACTTGTAGCCTGGAACAAGACTATGAGTTATATGTTATTTTCCGCCATTATGAAACCACAATGACCCATCCCCCCAGTTCAGAGCAGTAACTAGACATTCCTAGAGCTTGAACTTGTAGTATTTGAGGACAGCGGAGTAGGCCTTGCATAGTCTGTGTGAGCCTGTTTGTTGCGTGCGTGCATGTCAGAGCCCGTCCCTCTGGTTGCAGCTGAAGATGCGCGCGGGAGGAATGAGCGAGTCGTCCAAGTGGAAGAAGCAGAAGCGTTCCCCCCGCCCCCCGCGTCACATGGTACGCAGCCCCTCGGGCTCGTCCGAGCCTGGCGGCCCCGCTGCGTTCAGCAACAATCTCTCAGGTGGGACGCCGCTTTTCAAACCGTCCAGTCATTCGCCCGTTAACGCAGCATCACTTCGGATGAGTCCTCGTATGCGTGTACTCACGTTGTTTAAGGTCATGCTTGTCTTTAAATATACTTGGACGAGTAGCGGCAGTGTTTTGCACCAGCTGATGGTTACAAAAAAAAATGCTATGTGGTCCACTGAAATGTTGAGTTTGTTTTTTATGTGGAGAGTTTGGATGTTTTTTTATACGGAATTGGAACCCCAGTGTTTCAGTTCAGTGTATTGTAGGCTTATATAATGAAACCCTTTGTGTGATTGTAATGTCCAACGCCTTCCTTAATTCTGAAATATTGTTGGCTTAAACAAAAAAAATTGAATACATTTTGAGCTGTAATTATCAAAATTATCTCTGGCTTGTGGGGGAGTACAGGTGCTCTTTGTGCAGGTGTGAGTTCCACATTTTGGAAAAGAAAAAGGGGGTAAAGTGTTTTAAAAGCACCAAGTAAATTTTTTTGGGTCTAAATAAAACGGTTTTAAGCCAAGCTCAGTTATAATGTGTGGCGTTTGGTTTGTTGATAATTCCAGGTGGTGTCCCCTTCGTGGAGCAGCAGTCTGCGAGCCTCTCGGTGTCCGACATCTCCAGTCCCACCACAGACAGTGGCCTGGAGGGCTCCTCAAAGACCACCTCCAAAGAGGACCTGACTGACCTGGACCAGAGCAGCTCCACTACAACCACACCGGCCACCACGCCTTCCTCTGAGCTGTCCAGACTGGACACGCAGGTAAACTATCCACTAGGGTTGTCACAATATCCCATTTTCATATAGTCCATATGCCTTTAAGAAATATCTGGATATTCAATATTATCGTTCATAAATAATTATAGTGGAGTAATGACAACATTGAGTTTTAATTTCTGTAGCCTTAGCGTTGCTTCTGGATCCATGCACTTTTTGGCCAATCGTTTCTCGTTTCAGAAACAGAAATAAAAAAACAAGAAACGAATGGTTATTCTATATTCATTTTAAAAACAGAAATTGTAAAACGAGAATCAAATGGTTATTCGTTTTGCTGACTGATTTTAAACATAACATTACAGGAAATCTCACAAAACAGTTTTTTTCTCGTAACTTACTTGCTGGACACTTCATAGATCGACGATGAACGGCCGTCAATTAATTAAGTTTCGAACTATGTCCACAAAACAATGTTGCGATGCAATGTTTGCTGCTATGTCTGCGTATGACATTATTTATTGCCATCTCCTGTAGGCTCTCAGTGGCATAATGTTCTCATGCGCTCATAATGACTGTGTAGTTAGCGAAAATGTTTTATGGGAAATGTTTGTAGTATTTCCAGCCGACATTCGCCAGTTCTCTTTTATCATTGGGTAAATTTGTAGCCAACAAATTCCCAGATTGGCCAAGTGGTGTTTTTTTGCGAGGCATCAGAACTAAAATAGAAAATGGAGCGGAAAGGACGCTACACTTAAACACCTGTGCTAGATTTGTCTGGCAGGCTATGGCACATGCAGTAATGCAAATATTTATTTAACAATGAGATTCGAGCGAATAACGTGATTGGCCGAGATACGTTCCACCAGTGCTGGTATTTAGGATAACCTCACTGCCATTGCGTAGATGCGTTGCCTAGGAAGTATAAACAACAACAATAGCAACAGGGTGGTAGCAATTTGGCGAATCTGAAATAATGAGTTCATCAAAAGTTATTGTTTCAATATTTTTTCATTACTTATTAACCCCTATGCACTGATGGTCCCACCTACGGGACTTTTTTGCTCAACTGAGACATTCGTTGCTCCTGCAGCCACTCTATTAGTGGAAATCACAAACTCTGTGTTAACTTTATTGGTAGACGATTCGTGACGATTTCTGCCCAATGCGTAGTTGCTAAGTGTCACTATTTTCCCGTAGCCCATTTAAAGTCCATTTAACAAGCACCCCCCCCCCCCACCCCCCCACCCAGCCTATACCTACCCATGCGTGACATAGTGGACAATAGCGTCTATGTTTTGTTTTACTCATATAAAATTAGAATTTTGTCATGAAATTAATATATAATCCTACCATTGGTTTTACACATCGAGATGTTCCTTTCAAAATTCAGTGGTCATTTATTGTCTGGAACAATCGGTTTGAGAAATATACAACACTTTATAACGCTATTACACTATCTAAAACGTTGACTCGTTATACCCTCCATGCCCCACAAGCCTGTCTCATTCATTACAGTTCATTCTGGTTTAATTGTCGGCTCTTTTGTCCAATAAGGTACATTATAACCTTAGCAACGGTATATCCCATTTCTTCTGGGGTGCTTTGAACTATTTTCTACGGCCCAGCGTAACAGTAGTAGTACTAAAGAAAAACTTTTTTCCAAAGTTTCTTTGCATTTGTGGCACTTTATTTTGATTTAAATTACAATACAAATCTAAGTTTGTGTTGTAAATGGTACACCTTTATTTAAGCCATTTACACATTTAATGGGATGCTCACACCTGGAGTTATAAAGCCTTAAACAGAGCACCCCCTAAATAGATGAGAATTGACCAAATTTGCCATCTGCGCAGAGGGGTTAAACGTTTGTTAACATTGTTGTATAAAAGCAATAGATCACTCGAGGATTCGTGCGTTATTGGATCTATCACTGCGGATATTAGGCTACTTTGTAACTCGACCTTCGGTCTCGTTGCTGCGAAGTCACCGCAGTGATTATATTTCCAATAACGCGCTCACTCTCGTGATCTATTGCTTAATTATACAAATTTTGAAATATAAACTCGCCTATTATTTCCGACAATATTATTATTTAAAAGTATGCATACATGTTTTGTCCTTAGAATGTCAATAATAATACATTTTTAACTAATATATATTTTCAAATATCGCCATATCCGATATTATTGGATGTCATGACAACCCTACTATCCACTCCTCTCCCACATCTACAGGATTTAATTTCTCCACTTGGAAGCCTGGAATTTTATTGCGTACAGCATCAGACATGCACTCTCTGATCAATGGTTCAGTCACTCGCTTACGCATTAAGACACTCACTCACACCAGGGCATGAGATTAACTTTTTCACCCACTGGCCAGAGTGGCTTATGGATTCTAAAAATCACAAGCCATTTTCAACATTTTACCAGCCACATTAACTTTCACAGTATAACACAACCTGGTTGGTTACCTGCCAAAGTGGCTGCTAGAGTAGAAAATCTTACCTGCCACTATTTACCAGACAATTTCACATCCTGACTCACACGCTCGATTGCACACCAACTCTCATACATACACACACACACACACACACACACACACACACACACACACACACACATAAAATCACACTAACACTCTGACACAGACCTGTCCTTTTCCCAGCAGATCGAAGGGGGGCAGGTGGAGCGTGCTCAGTCGGCCTCCGTTGAGTCCATTCCTGAGGTACTTGAGGACAGAGACTCTGTGGCAGAGCAGTCGGACACAGCCTCCATACACGACATGGACTACGTCAACCCCAGAGGCGTGCGCTTCACACAGTCCTCACAGAAAGATGGTGAGCTCAAGCGGCTTGTGGTGAACTCATTTCCTGTGTCCTGTGCATGTCGTCTTACTTGGAAGTCTCCTCATCAAGGATGGTTTTCAGGGGTTGGGAGGGAGCATTATCAATGCAGTCATTAGGAGGTTTATAAAGTGAATACTATCCAAGTAGTGAAAGGGTGTGTGTTTTGTCGAAGATTGTGTAGGGGTTTTGCTACTGTTGGAATTTGAATTACAAACAATGAAGTCCAGTTTATAAGATCTAAAGTTGCTGATGGTGGATTTGGAGAGGCAAGGGATACGCTGATAATGGTGGAAAAGAGTACATGCGTGGCACACAATCCTCTCTATGGACAGTTCCCAAGCTATACCTTGATAAACGGCACATTTAATCGACACCCCCCTCCCGTTACCCACAGGGGCAGCCCTGATCCCGTACGGCTTGCCCTGCCTCCGCGAACTCTTCCGCTTCCTCATCTCGCTCACCAACCCCCACGACCGACACAACTCAGACGTGATGATGCACATGGGACTGCAGCTTCTGACCGTGGCCTTGGAGGCGGCCCACATCGCCCCCTACCAGTCACTCCTGGGACTGATCAAGGACGAGCTCTGCAGACACCTCTTCCAGGTCAGCATCGCAATGGAAATACGTCTCATAGACTTATGTTATCCTCCATAATTTATTTTGTTTCATAAGTATAAATGTCGATGCATGTTTTGGGATGCATGACTTGAGCTGAGTTAAAATACTGTCACTAAAGGGAACCCCCATGAGAATTGCACTGTTGCCAAAATAAATTATTATTATTATTTTATTTTTTTTAAAGTCTTTGGTCTGACTCATGCATGATTATGTTGCGACAAGTTTTTGCCAGAATCTTTAGGGTTAGTTAGGCCATCTTCTCTCTCTCTCCCTGATTTAGTGTTTGCAAGATTTTCTTATTTAAACTAATTCTGAAATGTAGCTTAACTTGTAAATCTAGTGTATTGGTGAGTTATGGTATATATTTTTTAATTTTAACTTTGATCTTGTGTATTTTATAACCATTGTTTAACATCAATTTCAATGATTTCTCTTCCTTTACAGTTACTAAGTGTGGATCGTATAAATTTGTATGCTACTTCTGTCCGAGTTTGCTTTCTGCTTTTCGAAAGCATGCGGGAACATCTCAAGTTTCAGCTGGAGGTAAGTGTTAAAGAAAAGTTTTGACTCATACAGCCAAGGCATTTTGTCTCGAGTGAATGAAGTCTCTCACCATCCATGACCCTTTCTGGTTTCTGCACTCGCGTTTTTTGATGTCTGTAGTGCATATCGTGTTTATTTTATGCTTTATCCGAATGAAGAACATTTTTTCAAAAAGCAAAAAAATTCCAGCTGTGTTCTTAACTTGATTCGCCTGATATAAAGTTAATCTACTTTTCCTCAAACCCTTGAGTCCAACTTTCTGTGCAAACTCTGTGCGTGCCAGTTCAATATACTTGAAAAAACAACCCACCATTAAAAACGGCAAATCCACCAGTAAAATGAAACACAAAGAGAATGAGTCACTATGTCCTCTGCAGATGTATCTGAAGAAGCTGGTGGACATTATTACCTCTGAAAATGCCAAAATGCCGTACGAGATGAAGGAAATGGCCCTCGAGGCTATCGTTCAGCTGTGGAGAGTCCCCAGCCTGGTCACAGAGCTCTACATAAACTACGACTGTGATTACTACTGCTCCAACCTTTTTGAGGACCTCACCAAGCTGCTCTCTAAGGTGCCCCTGCTACTTCCTCTCTACTTTTCTGCTTCATTTTTAAAGTCTGTTTGTTTTTAATCTTTAACCATTCATTGCATAGCATATTTAACATTGGCTCATTTTTCAAAGAATTTAGAATTTGTTCCCTACATTTTTTTTCGTGATACAGAGCTTAAGATGTGTATTGCATAAACACATTCGCTGTTTCTATCAAAGCAGAGATTGCATTAAAAACAGGTTGTATTCTTTCTCTCTGTTAATGTTGAGTTACGAGGTACTGTAAGCCAGTGCAGTACGATGTTACTCATCATTGCGTGCCTCATGAAATCAACGCATCGATATATTGGCAGTGTCAGGAAAGCCTGGCCAGGCGACAAAGCAAAGTATTCAGGATTGTCTGATAAAAAAGTAGATGCCAGCTGCTATCATCAAAAAATGGAGCAATGGAATGTACTTGTAAACTTTGAAAAATCAAGTGAGTGGCAGTACTAGAACAGCCCCTGTACACAGGCATATAATTCAGCTGTTACATACAGGTGTCTCCTATGTGATTTGTTGCAGAATGCCTTCCCTGTGTCTGGGCAGTTGTATACCACTCACCTTCTTTCGCTGGAAGCCCTGCTCACTGTGATTGACAGTACCGAGGCCCACTGTCAGGCCAAAGTGCTCAACAGCACAGCACAGCAGGACCAATCGGAGACGCTCATAGTGGAGGGGGAGGGCACAGTCATCAGCAGCCCAGACAGCCCCAGTGGTAAGCAAACCCATTCCATTTTCATTACCGCTTGTCAAGGCAAGATTAGACTTCTCATATCATAAATCATTGAAACACTGGCTTTCAGCAAGCAATATATACTCATATACTCATCTAAGTGGGTAACTAGCATAGTCAAGGTATAACATTATTTTTATAGTTTATTACTTCACCAGAAAGCACCCAAAATATTTTCTCCCAACTGTCAGATTAATGACTGGAGGATCAAAGCTGGGCTTTGTATCGGAACTACTTTTTGTGGTGGACGTACAAAGTAGCCAGATGTCGTGTAATTTGGCATCACACCCCCGTCGTGCAGTTTATTTTCATAGTTTCCACAGTCCATTGTGGTTTATCTCTTAAATAGAAATACAAAGCTCCAAACATAATACAATACAATTAAAAGTGACTTTCTCCATTGCAGTTCAGGTGTGTAGTTTAAATAAGAAAGAGAGTCTTGTTTCCATGGTGCCAGGGGGGTAACTCACAATGCTCTTTTTTAGAAGCTGATGGGTTGGCCAACAGCACCAGTGCACAGAATGGCCCAGAGACGGAGAGCATGCTTGTGTGTCCACCTACCAGCGGGCACCTGATGGCCCAGAAGATGAGCCTGGGGAGACAGGACTTGGAGGACTCTGACTCTGGTATGGCTGCAGTGGCAGAGTACTTAAAGACAAGCTGAAATCAAAATTAACTTTTTCATAAATTCAGTCAATTCTAGATAACCACACAAACGTGTCTAAAAGTATATGTACCAAAAATAATTATAAAATTGTAATACTTGTGTATTTTCAAGTCAAAGTTTTTTCCCCTTCATTTCCTGGAAAACAATTTCACTTTTAAATTTGCATCATCAAGTTTCAGGGAGAATGGTGACAAACTAGAGGGGTCCTGGGCCCACCTCTAATGTACGCTAGTTTTTGTTACAACCACTCTTCATAAATTAGAAAACTGCTTCTTTTGTTTCCTACCCTATTTTAACAAAATGCAGGTTTAGCTTGTTGTCGTTTGCTTAGTGTTTGAACTGCTAGTTTGAAACGCCTTGCCTTCAGTGACTACTTTCAGAAAATGGATTTCACCTGTCAGTCTATAATTTAATCCGTTAAAAAATACAACGTCTTTCTAAAGGAATGATTTGCCATAATAGCACATTTCACAGAATGACATTAGTTTGAGCTCTTTGAAACATGGGGGATTTATTCTGTCAGCTGTTTCTGACATCATGTGGCCGTAAGAGGGTACATTATTTCTCAACAGACATTAAAACTGTAATTGAGAATAACAATGTTAAAAATGAACGCGTTGCGTTTGTGGATGGAATGAAAGTCAGGATACACATGGGGTCCGGGGACAATCTTTGAGAGCCCTAGTAAGTGGCTAAACATTTGAAAGAATACTGTATTGGACACGCATGTGTTTTTTCCCTTCAGTCCTTCACTTATTTAGTGTATTTTTGTTAAACAGTTAGTACGGTGTGAAAATTGGTAGGAAATTTCAGTCAACGAGTTCATTTTTATTTGTACTTGAAAGGTACAATTACTTGAGTACTTCATAACATTGTTCTTCTACTTGACTTGTGACGGGTGCTCTCTGCATTCATCTGAGTTCTCATTAATACGGTCTGTTTTTCAGCTGAGAAGAAAGCACCGTCTAAGCCTCACCGCTTCTCTTGCTATTTACCGGACTCTCAGGAACTTTTGGAGATAAAAAACAAAAAGAAGGTACGTGACCTTGCGCCGCACACTTAATACCCAAGCTTGTTAACAACCCCGCTTACAGAGACAAAGCAGCTGTTGAAAGTTACATTTCGTGATTGTTGAAAGCATTGTAGTTCCATTTGTATTGGTTATTTTAATTAATGTTTTTATTGCAAGATATTTTGTTTTAGAAGCTGATATTGATGCAGTTTGCCTAATTACAACATCTAGCCACTTTAATAAAGTGATCATGTTTTAAACCTTCAACCACACTGAGGCAGATTTATGCATACCTCTTATGTTAACATAACATTTTACATGTAGTACATCCATCCAACCAGACACAGTTTTGGGTTTGAAAAGTCTTTTAAATTTCAGGCTCTAAATTGACCCAAATGTCCAACCAGCTCATTCCTTTTTCTTTATTTTTGTTCATTTAATTTTATTTTGTTGTTGTTGTGCATTTAAGTTGTTGATCACGGGCACAGAGCAGTTTAACCAGAAGCCCAAGAAGGGGATCCAGTTCCTGCAGGAGAAAGGGCTCCTGAGTAGCCCCATGGATAACGATGAGGTGGCTCAATGGCTCCGGGAGAACCCTCGGCTCGACAAGAAGATGATCGGGGAGTTTGTGAGCGACCGCAAGCACATGGAGCTCCTGGACAGCTTCGTCAAGTAGGATCGCCGTCCTCCTCCTTTTAAATCCACGCTGTTCAGTTCCATTAGTGTCCTCACATATAGCGTTTCTGTCACAGAGGAGAGGCACATGTTATATGCGTGAGACTCGTTCATTTCCCGGGTTAGAGTTACTTTTATTACTTTTTTTTATTATTATTTTTCTTTTGGATGACGATTTATTGAACTTTAAAAAAAAAAAAATTTATACTTTTTTAAAACTTTTTTTTTTACTTTGGGAAATAAAATGGATATGATTCCTGCATTGACACGGTGGCTCCCTCTGGAGGACTGGAGGCCGTTGTGTTGTCAGTGGCTGTTTAATGTTAAAAAAATTTTTACATTTCAGAATATTTTTTAAAAGTTGTAAGGGAGGAGTTAATGTCAATCATTGATACGGGCCTCTGATTTAAAACAGTATTGGGTGCCTTTGATTTAAATCAATATTTCAGGTCTTTGCTTTATACACTGTTATGGGCCTTTGCTTTATACACAGTTCTCTGTCTTTTTCATGATTGGAAAATGAACTTAAAACAAGCAGACGTAATAGACAGCTTGATAACTGGGGGGAAAACCGGGAGGCCAGATTCTCGTAGCCGTTTTAATCTCACGCTCTTAACTATTGTTGTTTTAGCACTTTCGGCTTCCAGGGCCTCCGGATCGACGAGGCCCTGCGTCTTTACTTGGAGGCTTTCCGTCTGCCCGGGGAGGCCCCGGTCATCCAGAGACTGCTGGAAACCTTTACTGACAACTGGCATGTAAGTCCCCCCCCCATCCCCCCACAGAACTCTTTCATTACAGAATGGCTCATCAATCCCTCCCACCAACTGCCCCTATCACCAAGTAATTACAGTCAGTGGAACATGGACGCAGATACGATCAAGGACAGGGCATTAGTCACAGGTAATTGGAGAAATGGGGGGGGAAAGTTACGCACTGAGCCGGGCGACATAACATCTACCATTTCTTAAAGCGATGGAGGGTAGGTGTGGCGGGGGCGGGTGGCGGGTGGCGGGTGATACTTTTTTGGTTGTTGTTTGTTCTTCAAGGCTGCTAGAGGCAACATGGGGGATTTAGGAGCCACTTGTGCACCAGGCGTTGGCTTACTCTTAGGCTTGGCCTAAGTTTCCTGGGATCTTCGCCATCTACGCATAAGCGGCATGTAGAAGCGACACAGCGCGCCGTTTGTGCGCCTTTATCCCTTTCCGTTTGCTTTGTGTCTCGCACTCTTTCTCCAGTGGATTTTCCAACATTTGTCATACAGATTTGTGTTTCAGCCTTTAGCGGGGGCTAAATTGTGTACATAAATTCTGAAAGTAGCAGCGACTTCATTGTTGAGTTTTATATTTATATTTTATGACAAAATTACATGATGCTCAGCCATGGTGGCATATTCCATGTAGGGCTGTGCGGATGATCATATAATCAGACAATTTATTTAATAAACTGTCTCATAGTTTGTGTTTATTTAACCTTTTTATGTTTTCTCTCAAATGTTAAAACAACCCCAAATGTGTGTACCTGTCTTCCATTGTTTCACTACTTTAATAGTTTTTGATCAACTTGTTAATTAAAACTACGCTGCGGTGAGAGATTAAATTTTTTTCACTTATGAAAACCTCTACGTGGAAAAACTGATTGTGAAAAAAGTGGATCTCGTTTAAAAGCCCCGCACAACTTCGCCCATCTGGGCACATTTTGGATTCAAGCCAAATGACAGAGGAGAACCCAAAATTGTAGAGATGGGGATTTACTGCATTTGTCTGTAAAAGGTTTCAGTCGAAGACGCTAACACAACAAAGCTAAGTATCCACCTGTGAATGGACCACCTGACCCGATTCGGGATACCAGGGATAAGCACTGCTCTAAAAGCGTCCGTCCACCGGCTCTCGTAGCGTGTTTTTAGGCCGTGGCACCAAGACGGCAAAAAGTTGCAAACGCTGACGAACAGGTGTGTTCGTCAATGGAGCAATAAGAATTAGGCTTAAAATGTAATATTATTATTTTTTAAATTTCTTTTATTGTTAGTCGCAACCGTGAGACGATTAATCGTCAGGTCAAATTTCATAATCGTAACAGACCTAATTCCATGCAGCATGCTTAAACAGAAAATGAAATGTTCTTTATTAAATGGTTCTGTGGATGCTACAGGTCCTTGTGTGTCTTTCCTCTCTGCAGACACTTCTCTTTTCCCTCCTCCCTTAATTTTCCGACAGGGGGTAGTCCGCGCGAGAATTAAACAGCATGCGGAACGATGAGAAGGCCTGATTAAGTGTGTTGTTTGTGTACAGAGAGTGAAGCCTGATTCAGTGTGTTGTTCTTGTGCACAGAAAATCAATGGGTACCCCTTCATGACGAATGATGCCGGCTTTGCCCTGGCCTACGCGGTCATCATGCTGAACACCGACCAGCACAACCACAACGTTCGCAAACAGAACATCCCCATGACCGTGGAGGTGAGCTGCGCTCGCGTTCTGCATGTGCTGTGCACTGCTTCATTCCTCAGGCACTGCGTTCCCAGTCTTTCAAGGTGTGAAGCTAACACCCACCACCAGCCAAATGCTGGTACATTTTCATTGGGGCTGGTAGGTTTTGTACTCTACCAGCAACCAACCAGGTTGTGTTATATTGTAAAAGGTAATGTGGCTGGTAAAATGTTGAAAATAGCTGGTGATTTTTAGAATACACAAGCCACTCTGACCAGTGTGTGGAAAAAGTTAATTTCATTCCCTAATCTCTTTACTCTTGTTCTGTGTTCTCTACTAATACATCTTTCACATTGTGTGACTGAAGAGTGATCGGTGTTGTGCCTTTTTTGAGTGGAATCCGTAGCACTTACATGCAAACACGTATTAGTAATTTTTTATTTTCAAATGAAAAGTAGATCTTCGTCAAACCCGGTTGGAGTCAAAGGGACAATTTGGGCGATGTGCTGCAACCACAGCGCTCCTTATTTTCACCGCTCAGAAGTCCTAAAAACATACCGGTACAGGTTTTCCGGAGTTCTAGAACGTAGCGGGCAGCTGCTGGTCTCCCGTCAGAGGGCTGTCACCGTCACACGCTCGCAGCTCGCTCTCAGATTAAATGGCGGCCCGGTTAGCCCAGACCCAGGACCGGTGTGGGGGGGCCCCGGCCCTGGTCATCCTCCAATTAAGTCATCCCGCTTAGTCACCCCGATCGCCACAGAGGCAACGGGATTGCTGTGATTGACAGCTGCCCACAGACTAAACACATTTCAGGGAGCAGCCATCGTGGAACGGAGGCGTTTGTAGTGGGCGGTACGTAACACCCTCAGGGTCACTGTTTAGTCTCCGGGTGGCAGCGACAGAGAAGGTGGGAAATGACGCTGTCCTGTCGAAAAGGTCCACATTGTACATGACGTGACGGCTAGCAGTTAGCAGCTACCGCGTGTAGTCACTGTGCCTCCAGGTTGCACACGGCACACGTTGTAGACAACAGTAAATTGGCCATACAGTCAGGTCCATGAGTATTTGGACAGTGACACAATTTTTGTTGTTTTGGCTCTGTACTTCAGCACATGTCTATGACTATGCCATATCGGATGAACGGTGCAGCAATTGTAGCCATTTTTATACATAGTCCCCACATTTTAGCGGACCAAAAGTAATTGCACAAATGAACATAAACTTTAAGGGTTGGAAAAATTTGACAGAAGAAACAACCCTTAAAGTTTATGTTAATTTGTGCAATTACTTTTGGTCCGCTAAAATGTGGGAACTATGTATAAAAATGGCTACAATTGCTACACCGTTCATCGATATGCCATAGTCACTGTTCTATTTAAAATCCAATGTGCTGGAGTACAGAGATAAAACAACTAAAATTGTGTCACTGTCTAAATACTTATGGACCTGACTGTATGTGCTGTCTCCCAATGCCTTGGTTTTCAAAATGATCTGTGTAGTTTTTGTTCTGATAAGTTTTGTAGCCTGTTATGTTGGGTCTCTTGTCCCCTGCCTCTCCCAAGGCTTGTAATCATGGTAGGCTACATACTATGTCCTACTACATAATACATAAATATATATATATATATATACGTGCACTCTGAAGTATGTAATGTATATGTGTGCGTGTGTGTTTCTTTGGTTCATTGCTGGTCTGTTTTTAGCGGTACATTTTAACTGAGCATTGTGAGCACTTATATCTCCATGTCCTTGTGTCACTGCTGTAAAAAGCATGGTTGGAATACTGAGGGCTGTCGGTAATGAGCGGCCGTGGAGAGCGGGCCAGCTGCTTTGTCTCTGTAAGCGGGGTTGTTAATGTCTGCCGTAGGCTGGTATGAAAACACTGGGAGGCCAGATCCTTGACCCGTCCGCCTGTTTATTTCTCTCTTCATCCCTCTCTTAGGAGAAGCTCACGTTTCCCCTGTACCTACCATTAAGAAAGCATGCCACCGGCTAATCAGTTTATTCCATCACTCGGCAGGGAAGAGCATTGTTTATTTGCGCCGTTCCCACCGCGGTCCCCCTGCACCGGCTCCAACATCCGCGGAATCCGCCGCGCAAAAACACCGCGTTTGCACATCAAAAGGCATCGCTGCCGGAGCCCTTGCAGGGAAGCCTGCGGGGTTCTGTTACGGGTGTGTTGGTAACGATGAGCTCAAGAGAAATTAACCTCATTTAGTTCGTCTGATTTTCCTCCTGTTTAGCAATTCAAGAAGAATCTTAAAGGTGTGAACGGAACGAAAGACTTTGACCAGGATATGCTGGAAGATATCTACAATGCAATCAAGTAAGCCGCCCCCGCGATGTCAATATCGTTGACTCCTCATACGCGCAGATTGGAATTTCTCCCCAAGCCTTTGTTTGCCGTCCTGCCCGTTCGCCCATCCAATTAAATTGTTAATGGTGCAGGAATGAGGAGATCGTGATGCCAGAGGAGCAGACGGGCCTGGTGAAGGAGAACTACATGTGGAGCGTCCTGCTGCACCGCGGGGCCACGCCCGAGGGCGTCTTTCTGCACGTCCCGGCCGGCAGCTACGACCACGACCTGTTCTCCATGACCTGGGGCCCCACCATCGCTGCCCTCTCCTACGTCTTCGACAAGAGCATGGACGACACCATCATCCAGAAGGCCATCACCGGCTTCAGGTGGGGAGACCCAACACCTTCCCATCAGCAGCCTGGCACCTGTGTCTGTCTAATAAAGGGGCATTTGAAATGTGTAGTTGCAGTGTAGCATTTGTGGTGTAAGTATTTGAAATGCATGTTTCCAGTGCTTAGGGAATGTTAATGCTGTATTTTTTATTGTCTTTTTGTGGACGTTAGGAAATGCGCTATGATATCGGCACATTACGGATTCAGTGACGTGTTTGATAATTTGATCATTTCCCTCTGCAAGTTTACAACGCTAAGCAGTGAGGTAAGTTACAAATAATACGTGGTTTAATTCCGTTTGTGAAAACGGCACCGTACTTTTGAAATCATAGAATGGAAATATTCAATGTAATGTGAATTAATCTCTTATTTTGGATTGCATGACTCTTCTTGATTTCAGATGACTATCTGCAGTGTAGAGCAATACAATATTACCTAGAAGCTGATGATTACATTTATATTTAGCTCTGTTTAGATAATCTACTATGTAAATTCTGTCGTAAACTCCAGGCCATTCAGCCCATCTAGGCTCATCATTTAGCAGCAGGGTAGAGAGCATTCAGCACTACATCAAGCGTAGACCTGAACACTGTAGGGGTCTAATTGATAATAAATAATTGACCTTGCAAGGGCTTACACGCACTGACATCACTATGTGGAGGGGGTAAAACAAACTGTCAAATTTACCTATATGTCACTTCCACCTGTCTCAGTACAAGCTGATCCTAATGTGTATGCTGTTTCTGTTTGCAAACACTTTGTGCCCTCAGTCGGTGGAGAACCTCCCCACTGTGTTTGGGGGTAACGGCAAGGCCCAGGTGGCTGCTAAGGCAGTGTTCGCCCTGGCCCATCGGCACGGCGACATCCTGCGCGAGGGCTGGAAGAACATCATGGACTCCATGCTGCAGCTTTTCCGTGCCGAGCTCCTGCCCAAGGCCATGGTGGAGGTGATCCCCCTGTACCCCGTTTTCCCTGGAGCTGAGCGTTACTCTCCTCCTGTACCCTGTTTCCCCTGGAGCTGAGCGTTACTCTCCTGTACCCCGTTTCCCCTGGAGCTGAGCGTTACTCTCCTCCTGTACCCCGTTTCCCCTGGAGCTGTGCGTTACTCTCCTCCTGTACCCCGTTTCCCCTGGAGCTGTGCGTTACTCTCCTCCTGTACCCCGTTTCCCCTGGAGCTGTGCGTTACTCTCCTCCTGTACCCCGTTTCCCCTGGAGCTGTGCGTTACTCTCCTGTACCCCGTTTCCCCTGGAGCTGAGCGTTACTCTCCTCCTGTACCCCGTTTTCCCTGGAGCTGAGCGTTACTCTCCTCCTGTACCCCGTTTCCCCTGGAGCTGTGCGTTACTCTCCTGTACCCCGTTTCCCCTGGAGCTGAGCGTTACTCTCCTCCTGTACCCCGTTTTTCCCCTGGAGCTGAGCGTTACTCTCCTCCTGTACCCCGTTTCCCCTGGAGCTGAAGCGTTACTCTCCTCCTGTACCCCGTTTCCCCTGGAGCTGAGCGTTACTCTCCTCCTGTACCCTGTTTCCCCTGGAACTGAGCGTTACTCTCCTGTACCCTGGCTGACCAAGAATTCAGGGTAAGTGTGGTTCCAGGTGTTTAAAAGCCAGGCAGTGCATTTTCCTTTTTAACAAATTAGAAAAGCCCAAAGCCCATTTTCCACCCCAAAGTGAAAGTTATTCCCTGACCCAGGAAAAAGGAGTCCAGAAGCGTTCCTAGAGAACAGCGGAAAATACAACAAACAACAAAATATAAACTGCTCAAGGCTTGTAATACACAGCAAATTTTCACCTTCACATGTCAATATAGAGCACATGTGTTACGATATATTCATTAACTCAGTACATAAATCCACAGGCTGTTGAGCAGCTGAAAAGATGGACACGTGTGACGTGCAGGAGGCCTGACGCTGCTCTGCTCGACTGTGTTACTGGGCTGCAGATGGTATTTGGTTATCTGACCACGTTGGTCATTGGGTTCAAATCCCAGGAGAGGCACTGCTGTTGTTACAACACTGGGCATTGTGCCTGATCTGAAATGCAGGATCTATTCAAACCAGAGCAACTCCAAGAGTTCAGAGCAAATGCACAAGTGCCCTCATGAAAGGATTACACTCAAACTTTAGGGCCTTTACAGACTTTGATTGACCCTTGTAGACATCACCTTTGTACAATATATTGGCCATGAAACCAGGGCTACAGGTATAATGTATACAGTATGTATACAGGTATGATTTGCATGTAGGCTAACCGCTATAATTTATATATAATGCAGGTAGTGTGAAACCATGACATTGTCAGCAAGGATTGCCCCACACACATAATTTACTGTGTCTGCCACACCCCAGTAAATGACAAGCTTTTCATTGATGATTTGGGAAAAGTAGCGGGTGCGTGTTTTTGATTGCGTGTGCACGTGTTGTGTGCTATACTGCCATCTGCTGCAAGGAATAAGATTTAATATTAGTCTTGCTGTCTCAGGATAAGAAGTGACTTTTTTTCCTCCCCCGTTTCAGGTGGAAGACTTTGTCGAACCCAGTGGGAAGATATCCCTCCAGAGAGAAGAGACTCCCTCAAACCGGTAAAGGCCTGAAACGCGTTCAGCACACGCACATCAACACTGTGCGTTCATGCAGAGAAGAGTCAACAGTGTGTTCAAACAGTGGGATAAGCTCGCGGTCCGAGTGAAAAAGACCCTCGCAGCCATTAAGTGCTTTAAGTTCAGCGCTTTCAGGATTAACCCCCGGCGCATAGACGAGACAATAGACAATAGATCAGCAAAGGGCAAAACGAATAGTCATTGCACGGTAATGGGAAGAAGTGTTTTTAGTTCCAGTGGGATGTTTCTACAAACATTAAAATAATGAGATGCGTTACGTTAACATGTTTCGGTTCCAGGATCAGTTCTCGATAGTGTTCTGCTTGCTGCTACTTGTCATATTACGCAGTGGGTTTTCTGGAGGGTGCGTTTGCATGCAGGCGTGTGAAGGCGCCTTGGCAGAACGTAACCAGGCTGACGCGTGTACGTTTCGCAGAGGCGAGTCAGCGGTCCTGAGCTTTGTGAACTGGCTGACGCTGAGCGGAGCTGAGCAGTCCGGACTCCGGGGGCCCTCCACAGAGAACCAGGAGGCCAAGCAGGCGGCCATACTGTGCATCAAGGTATAGCAAACCCCCACACCTTACGCAAGGCCTTTTATTTTGACCAGTTCCTGCTCTGCTTTCCAAGCTCTACATATAACACAGTTTGATGTTTAACGCATCATTGTTAGTATTGAGTCTGCTCCTGAACCGCGTAGTGTTTGAACTTGGAGAAGTCACATTTTAGGTTTTGAAACATTTTTTAAGAACACAAAATGATGGCGATGTTGGAAATTACTGTCATACAGATGCAATGTATGTTGCATCTCAAGCCAATAAAATTCCTGGGTAAGAATTATAGCAGTCTGTTGAGCCGACGTGAGAGCTTGACGCGGGTTGTGTGCTTCTCCTGAAGCTGATGTTCTCCTCCTTTCTCTCTCCCAGCAATGTGACCCAGAGAAGCTGATCACAGAGAGCAAGTTCCTGCAGCTGGAGTCTCTACAGGAGCTGATGAAGGTGAGGAGGCTTGCAGGTCTCTCCTCTCAGGGGTAAAAAAGCACAAGATGTAGCCAGATAGCTCATTGCATTTCCAGTCACTATTGACCCTTTTCAGCCCCTGTGGACCTTTACCCGCCACGTTACGGTGCATGTAAACTAACCAGCACAATGTTAACGTGGACAGGCTCTCATATCGGTCACCCCAGATGAGGAGACGTACGACGAGGAAGACGCTGCGTTCTGTCTGGAAATGCTGCTGCGGATTGTCCTGGAAAACAGGTACTGCGCTAGGATAAACAGCGCTGTTAACACTACCCACTCTGACATATTTGAAGTGGGAAATGCGGTTTTGGCAAGGATTTTCATCCTCCTTTTTCCAAAAGAGCATGCGGTGCATTGAACAGACGTGTCCCTCGTAGCTCGACGGTGTTTTGAGTTCCCGTGACCGTGTAGCCGTCTAATCCTGCTCCGGTGCATTCACCCTGCCGCCTGGGTGTAGAGCTCTTACCTTAATACGTCTGTGTGTCTGTCTGTGTCTGCATCCGTCTGTGTGTCTGTGTCTGCATCCGTCTGTCTGTTTTTTTGTGCGTCTGTATGGGCCTTTTTATACATGCGCGTCTGTCCTGCAATCCCTTTTTTTTACTGATTATTCTTAAGTACATTCTCGGAGTTGGTGTTCACTGGTTCTAATTGCATGCTTATATGTACATAGCATGTATGCGCTCTGTCTGTGTGCGCACGCGCAGGGGGAGCGTGTCGTAACTTTGAGAGCTCTCTGTCTCCGTGTTTGTCTCCGTGTGCGCATGCGTAGGGAACCGTGTGTCGTAACTTTGAGAGCTCTCTGTCTCCGTGTTTGTCTCCGTGTGCGCACGCGTAGGGAACCGCGTGTCGTAACTTTGAGAGCACTCTGTCTCCGTGTGCGCACGCGTAGGGAACCGTGTGTCGTAACTTTGAGAGCACTCTGTCTCCGTGTTTGTCTCCGTGTGCGCACGTGCAGGGACCGCGTGTCGTAACTTTGAGAGCTCTCTGTCTCCGTGTGCGCACGCGTAGGGAACCGCGTGTCGTAACTTTGAGAGCTCTCTGTCTCCGTGTTTGTCTCCGTGTGCGCACGTGCAGGGACCGCGTGTCGTAACTTTGAGAGCTCTCTGTATCCGTGTGCGCACGCGTAGGGAACCGCGTGTCGTAACTTTGAGAGCTCTCTGTCTCCGTGTTTGTCTCCGTGTGCGCACGTGCAGGGACCGCGTGTCGTAACTTTGAGAGCTCTCTGTCTCCGTGTTTGTCTCCGTGTGCGCACGCGTAGGGAACCGCGTGTCGTAACTTTGAGAGCTCTCTGTCTCCGTGTTTGTCTCCGTGTGCGCACGCGTAGGGAACCGCGTGTCGTAACTTTGAGAGCTCTCTGTCTCCGTGTTTGTCTCCGTGTGCGCACGCGTAGGGAACCGCGTGTCGTAACTTTGAGAGCTCTCTGTCTCCGTGTTTGTCTCCGTGTGCGCACGCGTAGGGAACCGCGTGTCGTAACTTTGAGAGCACTCTGTCTCCGTGTTTGTCTCCGTGTGCGCACGTGCAGGGACCGCGTGTCGTAACTTTGAGAGCTCTCTGTCTCCGTGTGCGCACGCGTAGGGAACCGCGTGTCGTAACTTTGAGAGCTCTCTGTCTCCGTGTTTGTCTCCGTGTGCGCACGCGTAGGGAACCGCGTGTCGTAACTTTGAGAGCTCTCTGTCTCCGTGTTTGTCTCCGTGTGCGCACGTGCAGGGACCGCGTGTCGTGCGTGTGGCAGACGGTGCGGGACCACCTGTGCCACCTGTGCGTCCAGGCCACGGAGAGCTGCTTCCTGGTGGAGAGGGCGGTGGTGGGGCTCCTGAGGCTGGCCATACGGCTGCTCCGCAGAGAGGACATCAGCTCCCAGGTGAGAGCGCTGCCCACCGCGTGCACATTTACACCTTTATGCCCTATCACTGTCTTCCAGGTCTGGGAGCTGCTGGTTTTCCACCCTCCCTCTACCTGGGAGTCAGGTGTGAAGCCAGTCTGGCCAATCAGGAGCACTCATTTTTCAGTTAATTACCTGGGAGAATGAAAACCAGGGCCGGATTTTGATTTGAGGTCCGGATTTAAATATGGATGCTTTATACCATCTAATCAAACCTTTACTGGTGGAATCACTCTCCTGGACACAGAGGTTATACCATGGTTAGCAAAATTTTGAAGCCATTTAAGTGTTTCTCAAACATAGCTGATCATGAGCACACATGCAAAATTAGCAGTTTATTAATTTAGCATGTGCTCTGCCGGAGATTGATCCCTGGTGGCCAAGACTTACTGGGAGTGTTAAGTGACTGAGTGTACTGCGTAACACTGATGATGTAACCATACCCTTATTAAAAAAATGCTGTTTAGACTCCTGAAGTCTAAATAGCCAAGGGTGTTTACAATACCTATTGGGCCATCTGTTTGCTGGTATTCAGTGTCTCCTCTCTCTTGGAGCCTTCAGTGGCAGTTGCATAATTGCAAAAGTACACAGTGTTCCCCCAGCCATGCCCTTTAAAACGAGTGTGTACCTTTCAGTGTACTCCTAACAGGTGGTCTAACTGAAGCGTAGCCTATTTTCCTCGCCTTCTCCATTGGTTTCCCTACATTTTTGTGGTGTTTTTGATTTCAGCCAATGTATCCAGTTTTAAAAACCTTTGATTTCTTGTGATTATCCCTCCGTTCTTTTAAAATTGCTTCTGTCGTATTTTACAACACCCGAAATTTGCTTTTTCGCAAGCCATTTGTCAGTTAATTCTTATTTTATATGGTAATTCTATGCAATCTTTAGAGAAGCTCTAACTCAAACTCCCTGGTACTTTGACATTAGACATATGTACATGCAATTGAATGCAGATGTATTTATATCGGCACTAGTGTCAGCACTATTTAGCATTGCTAAATTAATTAACTGAATTGCTGCTGACGCTGTGTAAAATACAAGGAGGAGGTGAACGCTTCTAGGCAGAGCCAGGGCGCCAGCCTGTGCTGATAGGGGTGTAGACTGCACAGTGCCAGTTCGTGCTCATGGGGGTATAGACTGCACAGTGCCAGTCTGTGCTGATGGGGGTATAGACTGCACAGTGCCTGTCTGTGCTCATGGGGGTATAGACTACACAGTGCCAGTCTGTGCTAATGGGGGTATAGACTGCACAGTGCCAGTCTGTGCTGATGGGGGTATAGACTGCGCAGTTTCAGACTGTGTTGATGGGGGTGTAGACTGCGCAGTTTCAGACTGTTGATGGGGGTGTAGACACACAGTTTCAGACTGTGTTGATTGGGGTGTAGAACTCACAGTTCCAGTCTGTGCTGATGTTCCCAGGTCCTGCACTCCCAGAGGCTCCTGCTGATGATGAAGCCTCATGTCCTGTCGCGGGTGAGCCGGGAGGTGGCATACGGCCTGCACGAGCTGCTCAAAACCAACGCCGCGAACATCCACTGCAGCGACGACTGGTTCACCCTCTTCTCCCTGCTGGAGTGCATAGGGGCGGGCGTCAAGCCCCCGGCTTCCCTGCAGGTCACGGCCAGCCCAGACATCGACACGGGTACGCCACTCCAACCTGCACGTTCACTTTCAATCCCGTTCAAGACAACATATAGCTAAATAAATACATTTCTCTGATCATGAGGGAGCTGAAAGTCTTTGAAATGTAGAGTCATACAAATCTGTGGTCATTTCCATTAGCTGTGCACTGCATTTGTATTCTCTACCTTCTGATTTGTTCCAGGCGCCCAATCAGACAGTGAGCTGTCGTCCTACCATCCCAGTGAGGTCATCCTCGACCGCGGCTACACATCAGACTCCGAGGTCTACACCGAACACGGCAAGTCCAGGATCCCGCGCTCTGTCACGGACATGGACGTGGCCAGCAGCGGATGGCTGGTGGTGAGCAGAAGTTTGGCGACTAATGTACAAAAATCACTTTATTTACGCCGTGAATAGTCAGACTGCAAGTCTTGTGCTGTGGTTTGGATTCTCCGTCATCATGGGTGTAAAACCTGCGCCCAAGTTCACGTAGTATCTCAGAGTGCTAATACTGACCTAGGATCAGGTTTGCCCTGTCAATATCTTCTCCTTCTCCGTTATTGGGTTAGAGGCTAAACGGATCCCAGATCAGCACTCCTACTGTGAGATGCTTTATATGTACAGGCCATGCATTTGTCTATTGTTCCCATCAGTAGACACTGTGCTGAGAAGTATTATCTGCTTATTCTACATTTTTTAATCTTGTTAATATGGAACTTTGCCGGCATTGTGAGGACTAAGGCTGTGTTCGGTGTCAGGTGGGCAAAGACGATCTGGAGACCGGCAGGCTATCGGGCTCTGGTACCAAGCCCCTGAACCAGCCCCTCATCAACCAATACAGCCTGACCCTGGGCCAGGACATGGGCATGCACGACACCAAGTCCCTCATCAAGTGCGTGGAGTCCCTGTCCTTCATCGTGCGCGACGCCGCCCACGTCACGCCCGAGAACTTCGAGCTGTGCGTCAAGACCATCCGCGTGTTTGTGGAGGCCAGCCTGAACGGAGGTCAGTCTCCGGCTTCCACACGTCTCATTCGCCCTGATTAAATCACGCCTCAGCTCCTTCTGTTCAATAAATATAACCATGGAAAATGTGAAAGAAACACTGGGTGCTCGTGTGGGTAGAAGGTTTTTGAAATTGAATGAAGAGCTTTTTGAATAAAAAAGGGGAATGGACTAAAGACAGGATCGGGAAGGAGGCAAAACCACAGCTGGTGCTGAGACAGAAGTTTAACTGGGCTCACTTCCCTTACGTTCAAGAGAAAGTGTTTTCTTGGACAAACCAGGCATTTACAAATCACCATTTTGAAGGCCTTTTACTTTTGAACATGCGGTCAAACGCATTCCCAAAATGAAATTTTCTAATAATTTAGAAAAAGATTAAGCTCCATTTACCATATGTACATATATAATAATATTAGTGAAAATCGTAATACAGGAGTGAAATCGTAATTTTTGAAACGGCCTAGGTGTGTGTAACCTTATTATTAAAGGTCCAGGGCTTTTTGCGAGTACAATGTACGATTTTAACATTTTGTAGATGCTTTTATGTTGTAACCCCAGGTATCTGTTCTGGCCCCAGGTCTCTGTTGTGAACCCAGGTTTCTGTTGTGGCCTCAGGTCTTTGTTGTGTCCCCAGCGCTCTGTTGTGGCCCCAGGTCTCTGTTGTGGCCCCAGGATTCTGGTTGACCTAGGGCGAATGCACTTGTGTTCTGTTACTCTTATCCAGAGGGACTTGCTATGTATCTGCTTGATAAATGTAATGTGGGGCTGTGGCTATGCTACAGGGCTATGCTACAGGGCTATGCTTTGGCCCCAGCATTACTACCGCTCTAGCGCCAGGTCCCTCCTACACCACAGCCTTCTTCAGATGATGTTTCCATTCTCAGTCAGGGATTACAGACAGACTTTTATCTGCCGGCTTAGCGCAAATCACAGACCTGCCATTTGATTCTTTTCTTTTTAATTTGCCCCAGGCTCTTAGAAGCCTCCCATCAACACTGCTTTTGTAACTTGCCATTAGTTGGGCCGATCAAAGATTTCATTTGACTCAACCTTTAATCCATTTGAGAACTAATGTTAACTACACAGTCAAATAACCTCCAAACATACGTTTATTAGCAGACGCTAAATGGCCTTTGTTCTTAAGGAAGGACTTGTGACAAGTTGGACAGTTCATGTAAAAATAACATGAGGTGGAATTGTTAGTTTGTGTGCCATTTCTGCCCTTTGTATTGGGCTGTGAAGTCATTTCACAAATTGCGGTCAAGGTGGATTGACTTTATGCAATAAACAATTACAGTATACATTGCACTTGAACATAATGAACCCTTAAAAACATCTTCAGTTAGGTAACTGATATATGAATCAGATTGTTGAGAAATTCGTGACAACAATTTCTCAATCTGTTTCATATATCGGTTACCTAGGTAGAAGTACAAGGGAGAAATACTTGGAAACCAGAGCCTATATTCTTTGCCTGTTTAGAGGGGAATAAGTAGAATGGGGTGACCACAGATTTGAGTATTTACTGACAAATTATTTTTTATATTCTAGTGTACTGTGGGGAATACCACAATGTAACTTATATAGCGTAACTGTAAGCAAGCTGAGGCTTTTGTTTTTGTTATATGTAGGTTTATGTCTATATGGCACACAAGCCTGTATTGTTGTTGTTGTTGTAGTATTATTATTGGAGAGCTGTAATGATGACCCGTTATCCCTGGCACCCCTGCAGGCTACAGAACCCATGAGAAGAAGAGGAGCCACAAGAACGACTCCAAGTCCAGCCGGCTGCGCAGGAAACCGCGGGAGAAGGAGGGCGTGGCGCGGCGGACCAAGGTGTCGAGTCAGCGCCTCTCCCGCTCGCACAGCGACGACGAGGAGGACGAGGGCGTGCCCGCCAGCTACCACACGGTGTCATTACAGGTTAGTCAAGACGTAAGTACAGCAGGACTTTCCCTTCGCCCTTCATCTCCCATATCCCCAGCAATCCGCTTAACCCACGACAGCCATCCTAACTCTTCACATTACCATATAAAAGCTCCCATTGTTAGAGCTGTTCAATTAAAATTAGTGCCTTATTCAGGTCATCTTTTGTTTGTGCGTATCGAGTCTCATTCATATATTCACACAAACATATTTACAAAACATTATGAAAAACAATGCGAATAAATGTACAAAGCATATACACTAGATTTCAGTTTTAAATAATAAAGCAATTTATAAATAAAATGCAGTTACCTCAGCTACAGCTGTGGTTTGTTATTTAATATTTCAGTGCTCTGGGCAGAAAGGAATTGGGTGTTTGATTTTAGGCGTCAGGTAAAGCCAACCAGATGGCAGCAAGACTTCATTTTAATGTTGATGATATAATGCCTAAACGACTAAGGCAAATGTATTATAATTATTTAAGTCAGCCTCTTGGAAAAAAGCACTGATCAAATGCCAGGTTGTTTCTAGAACTTGGATCGAAATGCTTTCGATTTTTCTCTGATCGAGTACATTTGTCTGAACACATCTGTCCTTGTCAAAGAATAAAGACTTTCACCTGAACCCCCTCATGTTTTCCCCACTGTATAGAAATATCTACATATATAAATATGTATATACGTGTTGGTCATTTGTTTGCATATGTAAGTGTACATGATTGTAACGGTATGAAAATCTATAGAACAATTATAGTCCTGACTGTAGTCCTGAGGGGATAGACCCTCACACTATGCTTGTGTCAATGTAACTAGCTGCTAGATTGTAATTGCTGGTTCCTTTCAACTCAGCTGCTCGACCTGATGCACACCCTGCATACTCGAGCTGCGAGCATCTACAGCTCCTGGGCTGAAGAACAGCGACACCTAGAGGCGGCAGGCAAAAAGATTGAGGCCGACTCTCAGACACTGTGGTCCAGCTGCTGGTGTCCGCTGCTGCAAGGTCAGAAACTCCCTCAACATGAAACCGACACAACCGGTCCTCACAAACACAACAAACCGACACAACCGGTCCTCACAAACACAACAAACCGACACAACCAGTCCTCACAAACACAACAAACCGACACAACCAGTCCTCACAAACACAACAAACCAACACAACCAGTCCTCACAAACACAACAAACCAACACAACCGGTCCTCACAAGCACAACAAGCCAACAAAACAGGTCCTCACAAACGCAACAAACAAACAAAACAGGTCCTCACAAACACAACAAACCGACACAACCGGTCCTCACAAACACAACAAACCGACACAACCAGTCCTCACAAACACAACAAACCGACACAACCAGTCCTCACAAACACAACAAACCAACACAACCGGTCCTCACAAGCACAACAAACAAACAAAACAGGTCCTCACAAACGCAACAAAACCAACACAACCAGTCCTCACAAACACAACAAAACCAACATGCAACTGGTCCTGATGTGGGCTTACTGTGGAAAGACCCACTTCCAGGATTATATTTAGCATAGGCCTCCATAATCATGGGCTTATCATCGAGTCTGTCCTCTCTTTAGAGTATTAACAAAGATAGAGATTTCATGTAATCAAGTATTTGTTTTTGTTGAGACGATTCACATACAGTATACAGGGTCACTTGATGATATCCATATTATTCTTTGTATTATTTTAACAGAATTGTGAAGGGTGCTCACTTTTTATTATTATTATAATTTTTTTTTCTCCCACCACAGAAAAACTGTCAGGCCCACAATTCTGCACCTTTTTGCTCTTCAGGTGTTTTGTCTGCTTGGGGCAGCTGTTACTGACCCATTTCTCTGACTCGCGCAGGCATCGCCTGGCTGTGCTGTGACGCACGGCGCCAGGTCCGCATGCAGGCCCTTACCTACCTCCAGAGGGCGCTGCTGGTTCACGACCTTCAGACGCTGGACGCTGTGGAATGGGAGTCCTGCTTCAACAAGGTGGGGAGCCTGAACCAAGGGGCCCAAAGCGGGCTTCGCTGTCGAAGCTCACTTCCTGCTTTTCACAAGCCCACGGATAGTCGATAGGTGACGTCACAGTCACTTTGTACATGTGAACAAAATTGGAACAAAAATGTACATAAAATGTTAGAAAGCTGCAATTTGGCGCCATAGAGCAGAACCTGTCAAAGCTTTCAGTTGAACCGTTAAATGCGAACATTCATATTTCTGATTTATTTGGTTCTAATTTGAGTTTAAATTTTTTTTTTTTGTTTCTTTCTTTTTTTTTTTTTTTCTCCCATTTTAGTAGCCAAAACCCCTTCTAATAATATCATTCCCCCCCCCCCCCAAATACCGCTAGAGAAGCCCCCACTGCCCACCCGTCAAATCGTTTTTTTTTTTTTTAGGCGGTCGTCTACAGGGCGGGCGCAGCGACCGTGACGACACACGCCCTGGGTCCTGTGCGCGGGTGTGGTTCTCTCTCCCCCCCCCCCCCCCTCCCCCCACCCGACCGCCACCGCCTCGGCACCGGCACGCCTCGGCTACGGCTACGGCGGGGCGCGGGCGCCGGGGCGCGATCCCCCGGATACTGACTGACAACTGCGCTGACTGAACCGCTGTACCACCGCGGCGGCCCGCTAATTTGAGTTTAATTGTAATTTGAATGTAGAATTGGGACCCGTTGTGACCAACAAGCTGCCCTCAGTGCAGATTTCTAGTTGTTTGTATGGAGCCTAGTGATGCTCATAGTATTTATTTAAAAATGCAGTATACTAAAATAACATTTTATATATTTAAGTTTGGAATTTTGTAAACCTTTCATAAAACCGTGTAACATAGCACAATTAAGTCATGTCTTACCATCTTACCCACCCACAAAACAAATTTGGCCACTCCTGCTCTACAGTGTGCCAAAACACACACTTCTGCTCCTTTCAGTCACAAAGACTGAGCACATCCCATGGGGTCAGAAGTGCTTCCTGGGAATCATGGGAACTGTAGGCATGTTGGTTCTCTCACACTGTTGCCTCTGGTCCCAGGTGCTCTTTCCTCTGCTGACCAAGCTGCTTGACAACATCAGCCCTGCGGACGTGGGCGGCATGGAGGAGACCAGGATGAGGGCCTGCACCCTCCTGTCAAAGGTCAGTCGCTGTGGAGACGCTGCTGTGGGTTTGAACCCTCATCTTGGGGTGCCCTATAATGTGACCAATTTCCAGGGTATGAAATTATGGTTTACCAAATGCTGGTAACATTTTGATTGTGGCTGGTAAAATTTTCTACTCTAGCAGCCACTTTGGCAGGTAAACAACCAGGGGTGCGTTTCCAAAAAGTATCTTAACTTAAGACGCTTTTTGAAACGCTCGTAGATTAACGATTACTCCAGACCAGTCGTAGACCGTTAACTGCGTTTTAGAAGCCCATAAATCACATACTTTATTAGATTTTTCGTGTTAGTGTTCATTTCATTTTACGGTTATCATAACCGCTGATTGTTGTTTTTTTTATGGTGATGTTGGATGCAACAAAATAACAATAACAATTTACGTTTATTTATATATTTGGAAATTACCTATAAAAGCCATTCCTTCAATAGCCCTATAAATAAATAAGGTTGAGACAAGTAAAATCAGTGAGAAAAAGTGGGATTTTATTTCAAAAGAATCTTAACGTGCCTAACCGGCCATGTATTGGGCAATACAGTGGGGTTCGCGTCTCCCAATCTATCGCCTCTCCTCCTCCCGTATCAGCAGCACCACAGACAAGTACAGAGATATGAAATCCAGGGATCAGAAAGGAAAAGTCCTGCTATGTGTTTCTTCCACCCATGAACTCAGCCAGCTGATTTCACTAATTAGTTCTACCTCCTGGCTGAAGAATGAGCAAATCCAGGTGCACTTATGAGCACTTAACCCTAAGATTGATCGTTATCGGGAAACGCACCCCAGGTTGTACTGTATTGTAAGAGGTAATGTGGCTGGTAAAGTGTTGACAATGGCTGGTGATTTTTAGCATTCATTTCGTACTCTGCTCAGCAGAAGTAGGGCACACTACACTTCAGTTCTCCTTGGACCAGATTCTTTTGAATGTTATAAAAAATGCGATTTAACATTTTTAAAAACAACCAAGAGTGAACTTGCTGCTGAAATTGTCCCTTTTTTTCCTGTGTGGTGATTTGTATCATGCCTTAAGACAGGGCGTTCTCAAACGTTCATAACTGAAGACCTTGTAAAGTGACCACTCTGTGTCCTCCTCAGGTGTTCCTGCAGCACCTCTCTCCCCTGTTATCCCTGCCTACGTTTGCTGCTTTGTGGCTCACAATTCTGGACTTCATGGATAAGTACATGCACGCTGGGTCCAGCGACCTGCTGGTAAGGACTGTGGTTTCATTGCATTATTACTGTACGTAGTCGTGGCCTCATGCTCTTAAAACATGCGTTCAACGTCCAGCCGGCTGGAGGTGCCATTTTCTGTTTTTCATATTCAAAATATTTCCGTGAGGCATATTTTATGGCCCAATGTTTTTTTCCCAACAGATAATGAATTCTGCTATAATGAACTATGCTGCTAACAAATCAGTGCGGTAATGATGCTGTAGTTATGCCGTATCATATGTAATGCTATGAAAGGCAAGGTAGATAAAAGCAGCTTATTGAGCGATTGGCTTACTGTGGTTCTGTGCATTGGTGAACCCCCCCCCCCCCCCCAAGCTGGAGGCCATACCAGAGTCGCTGAAGAACATGCTGTTGGTGATGGATACGGCGGGCATCTTCCACAGCGCTGACTCGCGCACGGGCTACTCCGACCTGTGGGAGATCACCTGGGAGCGCATAGACTGCTTCCTGCCCCGCCTGCGCGAGGAGCTCTTCAAGCAGGCCGTCATGCCAGGTACCGCACATTCACCGACCATGAGGAGTCCGTCTTCCCTTGGTGCATAGAGATGCGACTCTCGTTTCTGTTTTTGACTCCTTCCTGTCCCCTCTTTAGACCTTTAGCAGGTGTGATGTTTACTTGATGTTCAGGGCAGGACATGCACGCTGCAGAGCAGGGTTTGGCTCAGTTCAGTTTCAGTTTCAGTCAGTTTGGGGGAAGGAAGTGGAATTCTATTCCTGACTGAAATCATGGCCATAATGTTCTATGAGGATGCTTCAATTAATTTCCTGAAATGACCCCAACCCTGCTGCAGACAGTAAGGTCCTTACATACACATATTCCCTTTGGTGCCGTTAAATATATTTTAAAACGGCCCTGAATCTGCGTGTGCAGAGCCTGTTCCCAGCGTACCGGCAGACAGCCCCCAGCCTCCAGTACCCTGTGCCCCCGGCGAGCCAAAGGCCCCCAGCAGACCAGAGTCACCCCAGGAACCACCACCCCTACCCAATGCCAACGGTGAGCTGGTCCATCACTGCACTGTACACTGCCATGTAGTGGACTTTCTGTGATTTAACAGAACAGCACACATCCCCTGTTACTGCTAGGTTTGTTTTTTCCCTCTGGCTTAGTCCTGTTGTCCAGTACTGATGGGTGTCTTTTCCTCTCCCAACAGGGACAGACCGGTCATCTCCAGTGCCCCCCTCCACGACGCCCATCCCCACCCCAGTGAAGATGAACCCCAGTGACCTTCCCCCGCCCTTGAGCCAGTCCCCCCTCATCCTGCAGCCCCTAGCCTCCCCACTACAAGTGGGAGTCCCGCCCATGTCCCTGCCCATCATCCTAAACCCTGCCCTCATAGAGGCCACCTCCCCAGTGCCCCTTCTGCCCGCTCCGCGGCCCACTGACCCCACAGACAGTTCTCAAGTCAAATAGAGCAATGGCACCGACCAGTGTGCAAATAAAGAATTAATCATCCTCTGCCACACAGGAAGTGATACCTTCACACTTCCTGTCAGAGCGACTATAGACTAGGCTTGCATGGCCATTTCAAGTTTGTCGTCTCCCACCCCCCCAAGGTTTGACAGTCATCCTACATTATGCTCCCTTTGGCTCTGGCGCTGCGATTTGTGCTAAGCTTTTCTACCGTTTCCATTTAAATAACCAAACTGCCCCACAAATATGACACTGTAGCTTGAAGCCTCCGCTGCCCTTGAATGTTCGCGCATTTTGTCACACGTAAATAATGTATTAAATATCATGCCAGTTGAACACAAGGCCAGCCTCATACCAATTAAATCATGCCTGATTTACTCTTCATGACAATACTGACAATTTAGGGGGAAAATACTTCAAAGATATAAAACATTATGTACCATTTTATTAGTGTGCTTGAGCTTAGCATTTCTTCTGTGATTTCTGAAAGGGAGGTCCCATCAAATACTTTTTTTTGGTCATGGGGTACTGCATGTTGTTTAACATATGTACAGAAGCCATACAGCAGATATACAGGAAGGAATCTACAAAGTATCAGGGCGCTGTGGCTGTGGAAGGCAGGTGACTCGTCTACATATCAATCTTAGTTACATCTCTTAGAGGATTACAAATATAAATGTATAGAAAAATAATGCATAGCTAATTTATATATTTTGAAAATAGTCTTTGGTTTAATTGATTTTTAAAGTTGCATGAATCCTTAAAGTCCAAAGTTCAGCTTAGAAAGCAACAGTTGAACAAATGTGTGTAATTCAGGTTGCAGTTGGATTTCAATGTTGCCAACTCTTTAGGGGGGGAAAGTCAATTATGTCCATACTAAAAACAAAGTGGGGGATGATATACTAAACGGCGCAAAAACCCTTCACCCCCGCTTTCTAAAACCCAACCGTGGCACAGATCCGCTCATCTTGGAAGACAGCGCCATTATTAGCCTACATCTAGAACATTCCAAATATTTACAAGTCACGCCAATCTGTCGTGGGTATTGAATGGCAGTTTTGTGTGTGTACAGAACTTGATGTTTCAGATTTTATCGAGAGGTCTTAATGAGATTATTTAAAGAGTATAGTATCGGATTTATTTTGTTATGTACTTGGGTGTATTTGTCCTATAAGTGTAATTGGGTGCACAGATGTGGTTATTCAAGGCTACTGTTCTGCCTTGCTCGAAACAACCTAAGGGTGAGTTCAGTCGGAAACCTTCAGGCAATGTTCCGCTGCTGCTGAGAGGAAGAGAAGTCCATCGATAGCAATTGCAGACTTTTACACTAGCTCTAGATTTCTTCTTCTCGTCGGTATCCATGTGGAACAGGCTCGTCCATTAAGCTCACTCTAATGCTTTTAGTACACAAGGCCGAAACATAGAAGCTGATGGAGTGACAGCTTCCAGTTTGAACGTCTATATAAAAAAAATGGTCGTTGTCCTGTTTCCATTCATTTAAAATCAGCGGTCCTCAATCTTGTCCAGAAAGCGCTGGTGTGGGTGCAGGCTTTTATTCCAATCCAGCAGTAGCACACCTGATTCCACTCATCAAGGTCCTTTGCAACGACTCTAGTTGTCGATTAGTAGAATCAGGTGTGCTACTGCTTGGTTGCAATAAAAGCCTGCACCCACACTGGCCCATTCTGGATAAGATTGAGGACCCCTGATTTAAATCCATGAGTGGAACTGTTGATATGCAAACAAGGCAGTTTGACTTTAAAAGATTTTGCGAAACGTGAAATGTAAAAAAGAAAAAAAAAACGTGGTGGGTGAACAGCCTTGACTGACTCAATCTGAAGTTTTGGGAGGGGGGGTTATGTCAGGCCATATTTGGCTTGACCCAGTTTATGCTAACAGCAGCACGTTCCCCTCCCCCTGAATGTGATTGTGCAAGGCCTGTAGCTTGAGCCAGTGTCTTACGGATACTCCACAAATGAAGGTTTTATTCTAGCAGTAATTCTTTAGCAAAAACAATGACTGGCTTTTTGTCTGTTCTTTTTCAAACACTGGAAATGCCATACTAAAGTCATTATCAAACCCTGAGCTTTTTCATTGGAATTCCATTTGAAGTGCATTTTGAATCATGCTGTCATCTTCCCCATTTCTCCTATCAGCCCAACTTGGATCTCACTCGAGTTTTATTTATATATGTATTTGCATAGTTTTGTCAAAGCACAGGGTTGAATTGACATCCAGGACTGGAACCTCTTTAGCCACTGCCTTATATTACACAACACAAATTGTAATGATATTTGTGTAACAGTATGACACTATGAAGTGGCACCTTTAGTCTTCAGGAGGGAACGTATGTTAATTTGTACTGCATTGTTAGAAATGTCAGGAATTAATTCTGGAGTAACAGAAAATTACATGAAAATAATGTATATATAAATAGTAATGTACTTTTTACAGTGTAATAAATATAACGTAAAGAACGTGTGATTTTCATGTTGGCCATTTCTACTGTGGTATCAGGGCGAATGTAATCAGAACACAGAGCTACATGGGCATCTTTGCTTCTCTAAACTTGTTCACTCACAATTTGCAAATTAACTATTTTTGAAATCCCAATCAATGCATTAAATGCAATTAAGTATTCTCTCCCAAGTGTTCTAAAATTATTTTATTTGTTTACGTTTCCTGTGACTACAGTCCTCGTAGTTTTTCAAGGCTGAACAGAATTAGTTTCACTCTTGAATAACAGGATAGGTTCAATGGGTTGGCTTTGCTCAGGGACATAGAAGTCACCGCTGAGGATGTAAAGGACGTCTAAGCTTGGTTTTGTGAGGTAGGAAACCATTTTCTTTATTATATTACATTTTAGATTTGAATGAAACGTAATATCGTGATAGTCGGGACATTTTGTGAGCCTCTATTGCGCCCGGAGGTCGGCAGACACTACCGTCCCCAAAATGAATTCCTGGTTGTGTCAACGCTTGGCGCCATACATAAATACTGTTGTGGAATCTTATGAACATATCTACAGTCCAACAGGTGAAGCAATGTCCAATTCTCACCATGCTTCCCCCAATTGTGTTTGTGTTACACTATGATGATCAATAGATTGGGGGAAGGGTGAACAGTGAGAAATCTTTTACCTGGATATCTTCACTGAACTCAAGAATGCACATTGGATTTAATTAGCTTTTTTTTTCTTTTTTAAAACTCGGTCAATGCAAGACTAATGTGACGGCTTAATTAAAATCATCCAAATGCAATGAATATAGTGATCATCCCTATCAAGCAAAGTGGAAAAAATTTCCAAACCATACTTGAAGAGATTACAACATGTGGTGTAAAACATCTGGTTTATTTAATAGCAGAATGAGAAACACTTTTTTTCTTAGTAAACTAACATTATCAGAAACTACAGAGGAAGTCCAGGGGATAGAACAAGGGTCATTTAAAATTTCTTTATACATGGAATGTAAAAACAAATGGGTATAAGGAAAAGAAAATGACAAGCCCCAATGGATTCAGTTAATCTAGTCTATATGAAGCAATCTTTTAAAACAGTGTAATGTAGATGCAAACACAACCCCCGCCCTCCCCCCCCCACACACACAAAAACTACCATTGGAAAAAAATCTACTTTCAGAATCGCACTATACCAGTTGCAAAAATCCACCTGAAACAGTTTTACACTTGTTTAAAAAAATAAAAATAAAAAGCTTTACTTGACGTCCATCTTGGCCATTTCCTGAAGGTAAATGCCGATGCTCTCGCTATCAAACAGTACAAAGTAGATGTTCTTAAGGGAAGAGGATGTTGCAGACACAAAATGATTGGCAATGGCCTTGAGGATTAGTTGGGCTGCTGTCTGCTTTGGAAAGCCATTCCTAAAAACAAATCAAACATTTAAATGGTTACTGCTGCATTTTATTGTCCCCCTACAACCAACCAATGAATGAATAATGGGGGACGTTGTTACATTTTTGATATTTTCTCTGTACTGGTCTGAAATGAAACCATTGGAAATTGCTCAACAGATAAGTGTTAAGCCACAAGCTTCTGGAACCTGGGGCCTCATTTATAAAATGTTTGTACACTGATTCGATTGTAAATTCAATAGATTTGACATGACAATCGATTCACCAATTGGGATTTAGGAAACTTGAAACTGACGTGAAAACGTTCTTATTGCATACGCAAACTCCAGAAGGTGCATCTGAAGTTTCCCTTGTGGCGATGCAGCTGTACTGCTGGTCGAGCACTTTTTCAGCCGTGAGAATATTTTGCCAATCCCTTCACATCTGGAGATGTATAGGCTATTAGACCACGCACACGTCAGATAGATTTTTGTGACGAGCGCTGAGATGCAATATTGTGGGCCGTGAACTAAGCAATTGCAGCCATACGTGCAGGTTTGGGGAGACAGGAAGGCATGTCACCGCCAATATTTTCATGAGATGAGGAGACACACCGCTGGACCATCTAAGTTTAAATGAAACTGATTGATTTATGTCACTCCACAAAAACATGAACTAAATGTTAAATGAAAATGGAATAATTACATTTTTGTCATGGATCATGCAATTACAATAAGAAACCGCTAATGCGGTTTTTCATTAAAATTATCGCAGGGTTGTGTCGTAGAGGGCAAGAAAAGTTAAGTAACATTTTCAAATTGTCAAAGTGCGTACATTAACTTGAAAATGAAAACGAAGTGGCCTTTTGCATTTTAATTTGAATTATGTCATGGTTTTTGTACACATCGAATGAAAATTAAATGCAATCGCCAATATTAGGCTATTCAGTACTGAAAATGTAACATTAACATTGCTGTAAACTATCAAAACCGAAAGAAAACTATGTAAAATGGCTACATATCAATTTTATATCACGTGACAATGGTTTTGTAGGGAGAATAAAGAAAGAATCCCAAACGTATAGGGATATTTGAAAGCGTTCACTGGGTGTAGTTGACAAGCTAATTCATGTTCTCACACTTAGGAAGATTTCCAATTTATAAACAGTTCATGCATAGGGACATTCATTTGTGCATACTGACATTAAAAAAAATTTACGAAAAATTTATTTGTAGGAACATTTTAGGAAATGATTGTATGGTCACATTCAGGATGAAATCCAAGTAAACCTTTATAAATGAGTAACCAGATTCTTTGAGTTGTTCCATTTTTAGTAAACCCAGGAGGAGATGTGGAAACTAAACAAATTATTAAATTGAGTCTTCAGGTTAATAAAAACTTCCAGATCCCAAAAAACTAAGCACTAGACTTATAGGACGCAATCTACGCATATAAGAAATTGAAACGGAATTGATCAGAGTGAATTGTTAAATAAAAGGGGCTCTCACCGGCCGGCAGGAAGTGAGGGAAAGGCCACCGATTTCAGCTTCTTCTCCTCAGCAGCAGACAGACAGTTCTTGACGGTCTTCTCCAGCTGGTCTTCGCACTTCTCCGAGCCCCACTGAGGTATGTTACAATGGATCACGAACTGAGCCGCCAATCCGTCCGCTTGGCTGACTGCAACTGCAGAGGTGAAACACAGGAGGCCATTACCTTTCCCACGGAACACTGAGGCCTTGGAATGGTGCAGCATTACAGCCAATCGATGCTTACTGGTTAATGGTCTGCTTTACGGGAACGACGGGAATTTTTTTTATTAATAAAACGTTAGTTGTCAAGACATTTGCACCGTTGTGATTTGAAGTCTGATAGAGTGAAGATGTCTCAGGAATACAAAAGTGCGATATCACCAAGGCACAGAAGTGTAAATTTAGTCCAACAAACCAACAATTAGTCTTGTAAACAAAAGTAAATGCCACAACCCGGATAACCTTTACACAGCTTACGCTTGTAACATCATCCCAAAAGGAAACCGAAAAGGAAAGAAAGATTACTAAAGAGGGCCAGGGGAGCCATGATGCAATCTGAAAAGGTGAGTCCTCAGTCAGCACGGGGCAGGGACACAGTGGAAGCAGAACATAGAGGTCCGGCTGGTGTGTAGGGTCTGATTAGCTTTCCAAGATATAACAAAGCAGTCCCTTTGGCTGCCTGACAGGCTAGCACCAAGGTTTTGGAATTTGAAGTGAGATGGAAAGGGGAATAAGGACTTTGTTTAGAAGGACAACATCTCAGGTTTAGGTTTCATATGTATAGTTGTTAAATCCTTGTTTGGCAATGATGCACCTCAACTGTGGAAGGACCTCCTTCCCTCCATTGTTGTAGCATGCTTATACCCCCTGTATCTGGCAGTGTGAACCTCTCTTAAGAGGGCTTCTGCCTATCACATTTAATATAATGAAAATAGGACCGTATAAACCCCTCTTACCTGCAGCAACATCCAGTGGCCCCTGTGATTTCCGAAGCTCTTTTACAGACTCCAGAAACTCCTTTCCGCCAGCTTTTTCTAGAGCGTTTCCTGAAATATCGATCAACAGAACCAATGAGTTTAGGAGCAGACAGGGATCGTCACTGTCTTAGCAGGAATTCAGTTTGAATTCAAATCATACTATGAAACCCCATAAATGTTCAGTCAACTCAATGTTCCAATTTCAATTCAGTTCCAATTTGTATTCATTTCAAAGTCACTTTTGGTTTGATGAGGTTATCACACAAAAAAGTTGAATAATCTAGATAAGCATTACTCATGCATTCGATGTTGAAAACTTATTTTCACACAGAAATAGCTCTTTCTAGAACATTACTAAGTGTGCATATATCCAAAAGATTGGAAAAGGACAAGTTCCATGGATGTACAATACTACACAGTATTGCCCTTATAAGAATGGAAATTAAATTGAATAGAGAAATAGATTACACAACAGGAGCCATGGCCATGGAGTAAAACTCATTGATTTACAACTACTGCAGACTGATAATGGCATGCCATTTAGGGTGTGGCAACACTCACCGACACCTTCTTTCAGGTCAATCTCTGCATTTGTTGGGTTGATAATCCCCTCGACTTGGATAGAGCCGATTTTGCTGATGTCACTCTCCGTCAAAGAAAGCTGCAAGAAAATACGAGAATTGTTCTGCTCAAACAGTTGCCCGTGTAAACATTGCCAGCAAAAGCAGTCGTTTCCAAACCAGTGATGTAAACGATGGATGGATTGAATTTATTGTCATTTTACAAGTACAGGTACATGTAAATGAAATTACTCCCGCAGCTAGAGGTCACACAAAAAAGAATACAAAAGAGAGAAAACGACCGCTTTAGCTGGCAATGCCACTGCCAACATTAACAATTCTTTATTTGCAAATACTTGTATGTCACGTCATGTAGTAGTCATTCTACTTACTGGCAATAGAAAGAAAAAACACACATTATTAAGGAATATTTTACAGGCCCTTGTATTAGACCAATTGGTGAATTCCCATTGCACAAATTAACATTTGGCAGGTAAGAAAACCGTTAACAAGCCTGACACACTATTCTGAAAGGCAGAGGCTTCCTTATCATGGACTTGCAGCTAACATTTACACTACACACTGCTGTCCCAACCTTTTGTCCGAGGAACAAGCTCTTTGCAGAGAGGATTGTGAACCCGTCTCCAGGCTCATCTTCCGATGTGGAATTGGTGGCCACTTCTTTGTCGTTTTCCACACTTTTCTGTACAGCAAGTGAAAAATACATTGATTACAATAAAATACAAAGTTAATGCATTAACTATTCATGACAAAAGGAGGTGAGGAATGGAGACCTGCGACAGGCAGCACTGGGTTGTGGGGTAAATGAAGGGGTTATTATTATGGAAATTATGTAAACTAAAGAGTTATGTCGTGGGATAAATGAAGGGGTTACTACTATGTAAAGTAAATGGGTAAATGAAGGGGTTATTACTATGTAAAGTAAATGAGTTGTTCTATTGTGGGATAAATGAAGGGGTTACTACTATGTAAAGTAAATGAGTTCTATTGTGGGATAAATGAAGGGGTTACTACTATGTAAAGTAAATGGGTAAATGAAGGGGTTATTACTATGTAAAGTAAATTAGTTGTTCTATTGTGGTAAATGAAGGGGTTATTATTATGTAAAGTAAATGAGTTCTATTGTGGGATAAATGAAGGGGTTACTACTATGTAAAGTAAATGGGTAAATGAAGGGGTTATTACTATGTAAAGTAAATGAGTTGTTCTATTGTGTGGTAAATGAAGGGGTTATTACTATGTAAAGTAAATGAGTTGTTCTATTGTGTGGTAAATGAAGGGGTTATTACTATGTAAAGTAAATGAGTTGTTCTATTGTGGGGTAAATGAAGGGGTTATCTAAAGTAAATGAGTGGATATGTTGTGGGGTAAATTAAAGTAAAATGTTGTGAAAGGGTTATTGTGTCAAGCTGACCTTTGATTTTCGACCAGGTTTCCCTTTGGCTCTTTTGGCTGAGGGCTTCTTGCCACTCTTGCCGCCGCGGCTTATCCTCTTCTCTGGCACGGTCACCTGAGTGTCCACCTTCACCCGTCCGCCCCTCTTCTTGGACAGAAGTTCAGGGTGAATCCGGGGTAACACTCCGCCATTGGATATGGTCACCCCCCGCAGGAGCTAAGAAGAGAAGAGCAAGGCAGCCGTTTTTACAGGTCCCGTGTGCGCCGGTGCGCTCAAACACCAGCCAAACCGATGGATATTCCTACTTTATTTGTGAAATGACACCGGGAAATTAGAGATGGGCGAAGATAATGAGGAAAAATAAACACAAAAGAAAATTGTATTGATCTTATTCTCATGAGAGCTGCCATGAGTCTAGTCATCGATGCCTGAGCAAATGGTAACTTCACAAATTAAGCCACGGCAATACTGTGATAATGCTTTAATTACACTAGTTTAATCATGTTTTTCACTTGATAAAGAGTAAGGGAAAAAAAGAAATGGTTCTTTTCACGTTCATGTATTTATTCAGAAATTGTGGATACACATCTTTTTTCCCAGGGGTACCTGAACAGAATTTTTTCTGTTCAAAATGTTCACAACTGCTGCCAGGCAAATACACACAGACCCATGGGTTAGAGTTAAATGCAATCTAATGGCAGTTACAGTGAATACGCAATCCGATGTCCGTAACTACTTAGTGCAGATAGTCTATTTTGGCTCGCCTGCGAGACAGTTTTACGCAACTGAGACACGCGTTGCTCCTGCAGCCAAACTATTAGTGGAAAACCCAAACGCGGTATTTTACTTATTTTGGTAGCGATTCGCGAACGATTTCTGGCCCAGTTTCTAAGTTCTACTGTCACTATCGTTCCGTAGCAAGTTCATATAACAAGCACCACCCCACAGCCACTACCCTATATGCGTGACACATAGTGCATATAGCGTCTATGTTTATGTTCAATATATATGTATTTCATATAATATTAAATAGATATATATATAGCATAAACCCACCCAACCCCTATGCAAATGCAGCGGCACAATGCTCTGCTCAATCAATACCTACATAACAAACAGAATGATCTATCATACATATCATTCTACTATCAACTCAAAATCAATATCGATTAAATATGGGAAATCCTCATGATCAACCATACATGGATTTAAGCGTAGATATGTTTTCAAGATTCCTTTGTGGTCATTTATTGTGACAATTGAAGAATACAAGAAGCGCATTGCAAATTGGAACACTATTATACAACTAAACTACTCTCTGCTAAACACTTACTCCCCTGATTGCCCAGTCGTGACTTTTCAATTTTTTTTTTTTTTGTTCGATTTATCCAATAGATCCAATAGATCAACTAAAAACACCCCAAAAAAAAAGTATTACATGTGTGTACTTGAAAGCTTTAATTAACTATTTAACTGCGAGCGTAAATTATCGTTACTATTTAATCGCAATAATTTTTACGCTGGCGCATTTGGTTGACGCATTTAAAACTGCGCTATATAAAACTTGCGCGCACGCCTTTTTCAGTGACTATCGATCAGAAGAGGATCGATCGAGAGAATGAAGACAGAGATGTTCTCTAATCCCCTGTAGCATAGATTCTATGGAAAGAGGTGAAGATCATATGGGAAGATATCCTTCCTCGACATGTAAGTATTACAGCTTGTAATATTTTGATTATATACATTCGTTTTTTTATACATTCGTTTTTTTTTTTGTTTAGTAGCTATTTATTTGCATGTTATATTTGCAACGTCCTGTTGAAAAATAAATTTTTACACCTCCAATAATAATAACTTAATTGAATACAACACCTTTTTTTACTATACCACCTTGAAATAACTATATTTATAAGGTAAATATATCTCATTGCTCTTAATGTATTATTTTTTGTATTCTGTTAGCTCTAAGCCTATAGCTGTAACGACTGTGGCTGTCTTCTCTTGTGTACTTTTGCTTCGAATATCTTGTTTAATGAACTTGCTTTGTTAGCTTTTGTGCGTTACTTTCATTAAATAACTTGCATGAATGCGTAATGTAATCACTTAAAACCTGATGCACGTGTGTAATACGTTCGCTGTATTAAATTCATCGGGTAGCTTTGTTCAGTGGCCGTGCTCGTGTGCTTTGTATAGGCCTGCTTTGTTTGAATTTTGTTGATTCACTAATTATTGTTTTTTTTTTATCCGTTGTGTGAAGCTGTTACATTGTTGTTTATTTCCGATATTATTTTTTGGTAGTGTATTTTGCTTTATCATTGTAGTATTATTAGGGTGTATTTGTATTCTTGTTATTGTATTGTAATTTTCAAATGAAATGGTGTATTATTTGTGTAAAAATGTGTTCCAATGTTTGGAGAATGTAAAAAAAAAAATAAAAAAAGCTACAGTTAAAAAAAAAACCAAATAACCAGTAAAAAAAAAAAAAAAAATACAAAACAAAAATAAACAACAGCAAAACAATAAGTAATATAATGTTTTACTGAAGTACAAGAGTGAAAATATTTACAGTTTTAACTGTGTTACTGACAGTGTTGAGTGAAAAGTTATTATGTATAAAACCTGTGCATTGCATTGTGTAATTTTTCACTTTCTGCTTACCTTGGACTCCTCTCTAGTGCATTAGCTCTATCCTCTGCAACAAGCCACTGCAAGACCTGTCCTGCAGATGCAGCACTGCGTGCAAGGATCGAGTGAAGGCACGGAATGAAGGCCCAAGAAGGATAATGAAGGCCAAAAGGAAAAAAAAGGTATAATGTAGGAAAAGGCTAATAAAAATAAAAATATAAAGGATAATAAGGTATTTAGTTTAAAAATTTTCTAAGGTTAAAGGATATCCACCCCCCACCCCTAAATATGATTCCAAAATTTAATAGATGACTAAGAGAAAACAAATGAAAATGATAAAAATGACTAAATGAGAAAATGTAGAAAATTTTGCACATTTATTATTGTTGGTTTTTAATTTACAAAAAATGAGTTTTTAGTTTTTGACCCTATCTTTTCAGTTTCCTGTTTTTTTGTAGTCTTTGCTTACCCTGGCTGTATTTGTTTTGCTTATCAACTTGTGTATTTTTCGATTATTGAATGCAGTATTTAAACAGTAGTTTTATGAATTATCAGTATTTGTAGTTTATGTTGTTTCAAATGAATATGTATTGATTAGGAAGCTTAGACTATTTTTATTTTTTTTTTTAAAGTTTTATTTTTTATTTTGTTTTTTGTATTTATTATAAAAATATTTTGTAATAATTTAAGTTTATTGTACAAAAAATTTCCGAAAATCTTCTTTTCCAAGTTTTAACAAAAACAGCACCATGAATTTGTTTTCATAAAAGCCATTTAACAAGTTGGTTAACCGTTTACCACTTGGGGTTAACCACAGCGCGCCGGTTTTCCCCTCGTGAGAAATCCCAGCGGGCAAGCACACCATATGGCATCAACTGGCAGCACAGTATGCTGAAACAAAGGTCCTTCACCGACACAACATTACAGCACATCTGTGGGACCCCAAATTACACAAATCCAGACATTGACCCGAATACCAAGATCACAGTACAGTTGGAGCACAAAAGGGACCTACTACCAATAAGTATTAAGTAGAAGTTGTTCCAATTTGTTGCACTAATATCATGTGAAAATCATAATTTTTTAATACTTAAAAAAAAAGAACCAAAAAACCAAAGATAACAATACTATCACATTAATCCAATTTATTCCATGGAGATTTAGGTAGTCTTACACTGCGCACTAACATGGCAATATGTTAACTAGTCTGCAGTGTGTCCATTTAGTGGGCTGCCAAGTGATTTTGAAGTGAATATCCAACACAGAATGAACATGCCATCTCAGAGCTCCGGTTGTCCAGTTTACAAATTACATGGTTTTACATCAAAAGGAATTTTCTATTCATACATTTTGAAAAAGAAAATTAACGTCTTGATCTTTGACTTGATGAACACATTAAATGCAATAAAAACGTGATTTCAAATGTTTAAAAATGTAAAAATTTTTAATATTTAAATTATATTTTCATACGTTTGTAATCATGAAGATCTGTTGACTAAAATGTCTGCTTTTGTGCTTTTTTTTTTTTTTTTTTTTGACACTTAAAAGTTAACATTAGGTAGAAGATATGGCAATATTTGTGTATTTTACGACAAATCAGAATGTTTGTAAACAGAGGTTGCTACGATACTTCCGGGTGGCCACTCAGCACTTCAAAACCGACTGAACCAGTCGGAGCTGTGTAGAAACAGTTAGCTAACGTACACTATGCCGAAATCGTGTTGTGTTTGGGGCTGTAATGCCAAATGTAATCAGGTACACCGTGGGTTGGGCTTTTTCCGATTCCCCGCTTTAAAGTCTAAATCGACCCAACGGAACCTGTCGATTCAGAGACTTAAAAGAGAGGATACCCCAGATCATACAGTCCGTTTGGCTAGCTAGTGAAGGTAACCATATAGCTCGCTAGCTAACGTTAGCTACGTGTTAACGCTAACTTAGATGAAAATACGGCGAAAAAGTGTTAGCGAACTTAGCTAACGTTAACGTTAGCTGCTTCCCTCAGAAAAAAATAATAGGTAATTCCAGCTATGAACGAACTATCAATCAATCAATAAAACAATGTTTGGCTATCTGTCTGTTGTACTTGTAACGTTAGCTAGCCAGCTAAGAATCCAGAGGTTCAGTTGTCAATAACGTTACAGTAAAAACACAAGTTAAAATCTGAATTGTAAAAACAAATAACGAACAGTGCACAGTTTCTTCTGTAAAGCAGAACACTAACGTTACAGTATTACTGGTTTGACTTTGCTTTGTTAGATCAGGACTTGAATTTGAACTTGAATAACTTCTGCTTGCTGAATCAAACTAACAACTTAACGTTACCGTCACTGGTTGGCTATAAAACATAAAATAAAAACAGAGGTTATAGTTCATTTGTATAAGACCGTGTCCAAAACAGAATTGTATAGCATTTTATACACATTTTGGTAAAATAGAGTAGTTTGTGGACAGAGACGCCCGACATAAGTTTCAAAGTGTCAGAAACATGGGGGGGGGGGGGGGGGAACAAAAAACAAATCCGGAACTTCTGATTGTATTGCTCATGTCCTTAACGTTACAAACATGAAACGATTAAACGTTAAATCCGACCTTGCCTGTTGTAAAACTAGTTAGCTAGCTAACTTGTTTAGTTGGTAACGTTACAGTAATAGGGTTTCCAATAACGCTAGCTAGCTAGTTTGCACTGGTTATTCATGTTCATGATGTTGGTTAGCTACAACGTTAGGGGGGTGCTGACAGCTAACGTGTTACATTAGCTAGCTAGACCATAGACCACATCATATAAATAAAACAATTTCGTTCAGTTTTCACAATTTATTTTTATATTCCTACATTGACTTTACGTGTTCGTACCTTGGTTAAATGACACATACACACTGCCTGCTATACGACATTCCTCAACGTTAGTCGGCAGTAGAGCCGCAGACCCATTATCCACCCGGAAGTAAGTTCTTTGCTGTTGTGACGTCACGCTAATTTGTCCTATAGAGACGTGTCTTACAGATTTCAGTGTAGGTCCCGCCCACGAGGTTCCTCTTTTCAAAAAAAAGATTTGCAAACAAAAAATTTGCAAGCAAAATTTTTTTTTGCAAACAAACAAAAAAAAGATTTGCAAACAAAAAAAAGATTTGCAAAAGAAAAAAAAAGATTTGCAGACAAATTTATTTTTACTTGCAATAAAACATTTTTGTTTGCGGTGCCAATACTTTTGCTCTCAACTATATTTTGATAGCAACCATTTTTTTTAAAATTCAAGACACAAAATTAACTTTTGGATTTGCAAACAAAACTTTTGGATTTGCAAACAAAACATTTCGATTTGCAAATAAAACTTTTGGATTTGCAAACAAAACTTTTGGATTTGCAAACAAAACTTTTGGATTTGTATTGATACTTTTGCTCTCAAATCTTTTTTTTGATTGCAAACCTATTCTGTTTGATTGCATAATAAAGACACAAATCTACCTCCATACCTGAGTGGCATGTTCTGCTGGTTCAGTATAGTGACGTGCTCTATGGTCTAATATTGAATCCTGGCCATACCAGGGCTGACTGACAGGCAGCCCTGCAGATCCATGCTGAGGAAGTGCGGAATGCTGATGTTTCGCCCCCTTGTGGGATATAACACCATCACATCATTGTGAACTTTGCTACGTAGATTTGTGCTTGTGTACATTAGTTAACCTAGTAGTCTGTGACCTCTGAAGGTACAGTTGTTAAAAAAATAGCAGTACAACATGAGTAACCTGATGAACCACTGTTATTAGTAGTAGTGATATTTATGCATGGCAAATAATTTACTTGTAGATGTAGTAGTGTAATAGAAAAACAGACCCAACTGTCATGACATGCCCGCTGCTTGTTCTGAGTAATTGACTTATTCATTGAAAGGGGCGTGTTCAAAATAATAGCAGTGTGGAGTTTAATCAGGTTCAAAAGTTCTGACCCTGGCCTACACTGCAGCCAAAAGATCAGGCCCCTCCTACCTACAGGACTTGATCCAGCACTTCGCTCTGCTGCTGCAGGGTGACTCGCACTTCCCTCCCTCCGTGTTAACGGCTCTCGCTCGTCCCGACTGCGGAGCTTCTCTACTCTAGCTCCCCAGTGGTGGAATGAACTCCCCACTCCGCTGCGCTCAGCTGAAACACTGTCTGTTTTCCATCGTGGTCCGAAAATGCACTTTTTCAGACTCCACCTCGACTAACTACCTATATAGGGCCAATTATACAGTACGTACTTCCTATTTGTTTTTTTGCCATTTTATCGCTTAGATATAGCCGACTGTATTCTATGTTCATTACTAGGGATAGCTCCTATGTTGTGACTGTATTCTATGTTCATTACTAGGGATAGCTCATATGTTGTGAGAAAGTTGTGCTTCATCGGATTTACTTTGTAGTTGTGTCAATGACCTTCAATATGCACTTATTGTACATCGCTTTGGATAAAAGCATCTACCAAATAACTAATGTAATGTAATAGTCAGAATAGCAAAGATTCAGCCAATCATCACCTCCAGAAAGATTATCTAAAATTACCTGTAAGTGCTGTTACAGTCAGAAGACGTTTCATTGAAGCTAAGCTATCAGCAAGAAGCCCCCGTAAAGCACCATTGTTGAAAAAACGGCATGTGCAGGATCGGTAAAAATTTGCCAAGGAACACATTGATTGGCCCAAAGAGAAATGGCATAACATTCTGTGGACTGATGAGTAAAATTGTTCTTTTTGGGTCTAGTGGTCGTCGACAGTACGTCAGACGACCCCCGGGTACTGAATTCAAGCCACAGTACACTGTGAAGACAGTGAAGCATGGTGGAATCATGATATTGGGATAATACGGTGTTAGGCCTATTAATCGTATACCAGGGATCATGGATCAGTTTGAATACATCAAAATACTTGGAGATGATGTTGCCGTATGCCGAAGAGGAAATGCCCCTGAAATGGGTGTTTCAACAAGACAACGACCCAAAACACACGAATAAGCGAGCAACATCTTGGTTCCAGGCAAAAAGGATTGAGGTAATGGAGTGGCCAGCTCAATCCCCCGACCTCAACCCCATTGAAAACTTGTGGGGTGACATTAAAAATACAGTTTCTGAAGCAAAACCCAAAAATTTACAGGTACTGTGGAATGTAGTTCATTCATCCTGGGCTGAAATACCTGTTTCTAGGTGCCAGAAGTTGGTTGACTTGATGCAACGCAGATGCGCAGAAGTTATCAAAAACAATGGTTATGCAACTAAATATTAGTTCAGTAATTTAAAGTGAAGTTAAATCTTGAACAATGTCTTCAGTTTATACAGTAAGTGTTTGAGTTTGAAGAGAAGTGTTGACACTGCTATTTTTTTGAACAGATTAATATTCCTTTTCTTTGCTTCGTGTAAAAGAATAACAGACTTGATGCAAATTTGTTAATGCTTTGATTTGGAATTTAATGTGTAATGTTTCCACTACATTTGAAATATGGAACTAAAAGCTATAAAAAAAATTGCGCTTTATTTACTTTTTTTTTTAACACACTGCTATTTATTTGAACACAACTGTATATAGCTCGCCTTCTCTCCCATCTCCTCTCTGTCCACGCAGATCAACCACCGAACTATATATAAAACGGTGAGATCAACCGCTGAGATTCACTTTTATAGCTGGGGTGTAGCCTGCCTTCGCTCCAAAACTTCAGAGCGTAGCTGTACAGGTTTCAATTTCGTCACAGAGAGGAATGCATCAGCTGGATGAAGTTTCTGGCCAATGACAGACCGGAACATGCAGTTCCTAACGTTTTACCACGAGACACTTTTGAGCCAGATCCTTTGGTTTTATGCTGTTTTGCGCTGACTGTAGTACAATGTCAAGATTTGGACCAGGATCAATCAGTAAGACAGGAAAAAAACAAATGTATGAGTTCTCATCTAAAATAAGTGGTTTTAGTGCTTTGTTACCCTTTAACGGCAAGAATGTCCTACATGAATAAGCACAGACATACAGTGGCTTGAGAAAGTATTCATACCCCATTGATTATTTCTCATTTTGCTGTGTTGTCAAATTCAAACATATTTACATGGGATTTTTTTATACTCCTGTACAAGTAATTCTCTATAATATACAAATTAAATTAAGTATTTAGATATCTTCAGGATAATTATTTATTAAAAATAAAAAACTGAAATATCACATTTACATAAGTATTCATTATGTAAATGCGATATATTGCTTTAACATTTTTAAAGTATCATATTTAATATTTGGTCACATATCCTTTGCATGCTGTTACTTCCTGAAGTCTGTGACCCATCAACATCAAAAGACTCTCCATCTTATTATCAGGTACTGTTACAAGCGACTTTAACATCTCTGCATTTGAATGGATCTCTATGGAAATTACACTGGTACAGTATGGAACACATGGTTGGTAAAATGGCTGTAAGTCATCAAGGGTCTGAGCTATCGAGCAAGTCCCAATCCATCACTCTGTTGCCAGATATGGAGTAGATGTGGTATCCATCCATATCTACTGCATATCTGGCAGCAGAGTGATGGTTTAAGGCTTGTTTGATACGTCAGACCCTTGATGACTTAGAGCAATTTAGCCAACTACGTATGTGTTCCATACTGTCCCAGTGTAATTTACAGCTAAATATAGCCCCACCCACCCCCAAATTCCCATAGAGATCCATTCAAATGCAGAAAGCTTATAGTATCGCTTGTAGGAGTACCTGATAAGTTATCGAGAGTCTTTTGATGCTGATGGGTCACAGACTTCAGGAAGTAACAGCATGCAAAGGATATGTGACCAAATATTAAATATGATACTTTTAAAATATGTTAAAGCAAAGGGTGTGAATACTTATGTAAATGTGATATTTCAGTTTTTTACTTTTAATATATTCCTGAAAATATCTAAACTTGAATTTGCACATTATAGAGGATAACTTCTATGAGTAGAAAAAAATCCCATGTAAATATGTTTGAATTTGACTTTGCAACACAGCAAAATGAGAAATAATCAATGAGGTATGAATACTTTCTCAAGCCACTGTACACAAGTGTCAAAGTGCACAATGTCGTGATAGCGCTTTATACAATAAGGGGTCCACACATCACAATGGTGACGGAACCGGAAATAGGGGGTCTCCGATGGTGCGGTTACGCCAGCGCAAATGTCCCCGTCTCAAAAGAGTGACCCCCCCTGGCCAATTGGGTGTCTGCCGTTCAGCCGATAGACTGTAAAGCAAAAATAAGCTGCAGCTGGTAGTTCATCAGAGAATGTCTGCTTTTGGTGCTCTCTCTCTCTCCATTTGATGGAGGATTTTTGAAAATACAGGCTCACAAATATGACTGGACATTCCAAACTGGGGGGAAAAAAAAAAAAAACGGTACAAAACTGATTCCAAAAAAATTATAATACATTTTTACTAAATGTTTTCCTTTGCCAAGACAACGAATATGCTGACGGTTTGAAAGTGAACTCTTCCTTCTTCAAACATTTAAAATCTCAACTTGAATTAAATCCGCTGTGATGGCAAATAATTATGCACCACCCTGTGGGAAACCTGACCACAGTCTGTGCTGTAACTGTTATGATTCAACCACATACCTGGTTGAGCTCCTCGTCATTGGCTATTGCAAGCTTGATGTGACGTGGGGTTATTCTTCCTTTCTTGTTGTCTCTCGCAGCATTCCCAGCCAGCTCCAAAATCTCAGCTACAACAAAGGAAGATGTAAATATGCACTTTTTCCACAAAGACAAATAATTATATCTCCTTTTTTTTTTTTTACTTCCACGTTACAAAACATGTTTATACTGTGCAATGCATTTGCTTTTCTATTGCAAAGCAATGTGAGGCAGTTAGGCTAGCCTCCCTTCACCCAAAATACATACCCATGCACTGGCATAGCACACCCCCCACCCCCCCACCCCACCCCACCCCTCAGCCCCCACGGTCTGTACACAGAGGGCCTCGCCCTGGTCTGATTAAAAAATAATAATAATAGATTTTGCCACTGGTGTATTAGGCATCTCAGAAGCTCTTCCCATTTCCATACGTTTTTGATTCACCAGTCAATTCAAATACAAAGCCCTGTTAAAAAAAACAATAAGTGTACTTAAATTCCCAAACCTGTGGTCATGAGATTAGTGGTTCTCCATATTGCCACTCTGCCAATTATTGCTGTACATCATTATAAGGGACCATGTATAAACCCAGACTCTAGCACTAACCTGCCAGGTATTCAATGACAGCTGCCATGTAGACTGGGGCTCCCATGCCGATGCGGAACTTGTAAGTCCCTTTTCGGAGGTACCTCTTCATTCTTCCCACAGGAAAAATTACTCCTGCCCGGGATGAGCTAGAAAGTTTGGTGGTCTTCTTCTTCCCCCCTCTGGCCGACATCCTTCTTTCTTCTACTTTTAGGAAAAAGTATATCTGTCAGGTAAGATTTCTTAATCTGAAATGATCTCCCCCTAAAATGTTATGCTTTATTAACTTTTACAGACGTGCATTAGTTTTTTCTTCTCTTCAGCATATACAAAATAAGCTTCAGTCAGTCTACTATACTTGTATGCCTCTCTGAGGATACACACCTACATATTCAAATTATTCGTTAGTATTTTACATATGCCACATCCAGAGAATTGATTGACTTTGTAATGTCCACACTCCTGTGTAAATCTGCCAGTCAGTAATCCTGACCCCCACATGATTTCACCTCAAAACCTTTTCTCCAGCGCATCTTTTATATTTCCCAAGATTTGTGAATGTGACATAAAACTGGTCGCAACGAATACAATTTTTATACTAGCTAGCTGCAACTCAACTACGCACAATTCAATTTTAAATGACAACGGTTACCGTAGATCCCATTAACCTACCTTAAACCTATAAATAATAATCCAATAATTCCACCTAGCTCCAGAGCTTCAGCTCTTTTCATGTGGAACTAAATGTATTAATAGTTATCTTATACGTTTAATCAATCTCCATCACACAATTTGCTGACTATTCTTTCCACAAACGGAATGGAACACAGTAGTTTAATTAGGCTATACGGGCCCAGTGATATAGCATTTGTGAACTAGCCTACAGATGACGCAGAAAATGTTTATTTTTTTCTTCCATTTTTAAATGTATTTTTGTGGGAACTCTAAATTTCCAAAAACGTCGCGAGCTTTACTCGTTAATATGAACTGCAATCCGAGCAACATGAGGGAAAATTCTGGGTTCACCTATAGTAGCATAGTGCAACGGTTTCCTACGTCCTTTTGATCAGTTAAATATTAATGTAACTAATGTTAGCACTTTCGCGCGTAGTAGGCTCCATTATAACAGAGCTGCCAACGTTGAACGGGGGGGGGAGAAGAGAGATTAGGATCGAGGGGGGACATCACATAGGTCTGACTCTATGGCAGAATTGAAGATTTCTGGAGGGAGAGTGTGAGATTAAGGTTGAGTCTCACGCCGGATAATAACTAACGTCATACATTTAAAAAGCTCAATTATTTATGATGTTTCTAGCATGCAACAAGTCGTATCTTTCTGATTTAGCATGCTAAACCGGTTGGTTTACTACCGGTTTAAAAAAAAAAAAAACATGCTTTTGACTTTAATTTTGTTATGAGCTCACCATCGTTAAAACAAAACGGCTAAATAGTTAAAGCTACGTCGTGTAGGCCTACCAAAAATGCACATTAAGCATTGCTAGCTAGCCGGGCAAACGTTTAGCTTGCGAAGCCGTTGGGTTTTGCAGAAAACAGTGAATACTTTTAGCTAACGTTATAGCTAGCTAAACACTTTAGATAGATATAGCCAATGTCATGAGCGTTAGTAACATTCACCAGTTCTAAATTAGCCAGACCAAACATGCAAAGCGATGTTTAAAATACCTTTAGAAACAAAAACAAGAACATTTTGCCAAGCTAGCCTATGGTGCCCTCTCCAGACATTAGCCAGCTAGCAAGTTACAGTGACTGCGACCTGATAATCCCAAATACCACGCAAGTTATTGACAACAGGGTTGAGTATAAACATCAAATCAAATACCCCGTTCAGCATGTTTATTCAGAAATACCTGTTTTGTTTTCAAATCAAAGGTATGAGACGCAATGCTTTTTAACTCCGCTCCTCCTATAACATCGCACAACCCCCATTTTGTTTTCAATCCATTGAATGTGGAGCTAGCTAAATCGTATCCGACATGGGAAGTAGCCTATATTTTGAAGACATCGTTTCCTGCCAACCACACAACTGAATATCAGTATAATTTCTGATTTGTACCTGTTTTTTCTCCGTTAAGGAATCAGACGCAGGCCCGATTGTCCCTTTGTAAATCTCCAAGGAGTTTTATGCAGACTATTCTCCTTATTCTCTGTCCGTCTGTGTATCCTGTTCTTTAGTACAGTGAAGTGCACTACCGCATGGGGGTCGGAGCGCGACGGCAGGCTCTGTACTGATGCTGCGAAGGGGAAAAATTCATTCCGCGAGAAAACAAAATGAAAACGCCCCCATTAGAACTGCAAGCGAAGACAGCTGAAAATAATTACTGCGAAGGAGAAATTGTCATATATTGTGGCTTAATCCTGAATGAAACCGCTCAGTCGCACGTATTATTAGTCATTTAAATTAGGCCTGTGCTTTTGGGTGTTATGTTAGAATTGTCTATCAGTCGTTTTGATGTTGTATCATTTGTGTATTGTTACATCCTATACAACCTATAATTCTATAGGTTATTGGCCTACTAATTATTCAAGTATCCATTCTACACAACAAAAAACATGTTTTAAGTGACAGCTGCAATTAAATAAAAGTGTGGGGAATTTAAATAGCAGTGCCAAGGTAGCCTACTCTTACTTGACCCATGTCCTGAAAGTGCTTTCCAACCCACATTGCTTTTCAAAATGGCTGTACATTGATTAATTGTAAGGCTAGGGAAATGGTCAACGTTAGGGTTGAGGCTAGTTTTATGGTTATGTTGAGGGTTCAAGGATAAGGGCAAGGGTTAGTCCTTGTTTTGGACTACTAAAACTTTACTACTAAAACATATAGCCTTATGTATTTTCGCTTTTTTTCATTTGAAGTAGCGTAATGTAATGTTTGAAGGCCTGCTATTTCTAGTGCCTCAAGTCGTTGGTGAAGGAAATGAGCCACTAGCTGTGTGTTCGTGGCTCTGATTTTATGTTATATACAGTATGTGTTGTTCTGATCTAGTCCTAATTATATTCCCTGTCCTACATATTTTATATCACAGTGATTACACTTGGGTTAGGGTATTTTAAAAAAAGATTTATTTTATTTTATAATTAAAAAAAAAAAAAGATTTTTTTAATGTTTGTAATACAATGTTTTAATTTTCTTAAAAGTTTTAAAATGCTTTTCAGTTTTATTTTTATTAGTTTTTTATTTTTCATTTTTCATAAATTTTTTTTTAATCTTTACATTTTGATTTTAAATTGATATTTTTTTAGAATTAAAACAATTATAATTATATTATTAAAAAACCATGACCTGCAATTTTAAATAATATTTTTTAAGTTAATATTCGTGAAAGTATTTTTTTAAGGGGGTAGGGTTCAGTTGAGTGTTTTATAAAAAAAAATGAAAATTTTATATTGAAATTATAATAAATAAATAAAAATCTAAAGTAAATTTGTTTAATAAATATATTTTTTTAAGTAAAAACAAAATAATTTTTAGGGTCAGGGTTTGGGGTAGGTTTAGGATTATTAATATTTTTAAAACATATTTAAATAAATTAAAAATATCTTAATAATAAAAAAATACATATATATTTTTACATTTTTAAAAAACATTTGTACTCTTATTTTTTAGTTTTTAGTTTTATTGTTAGGTTATTAAAAAAAAAATTTAATAAAAAAAATTGATGTAAGACTACTCGGATCGCAGAGGATTCCAGGCCAAATATGGTTGAGTTTTGGCACTTAAGGGTCAGTTATGGCAATGGCAAGTGTATTGTCGGCAAAAGGTAAGCAGCCACAAGTAAGAAAGGTTTGTGCAGCATTTCAATTTTGGGTCAAAAGTGGCCTAACTGTATCCACCCACATTTAAGGTTTTTCAAGGCATTACATTTTCAGTCATTTTTGAGCCCTCATAGTTTCATAACTAAATGAAATTCAGGGCTCAAAGATACATTGGAGTAGTGTTCAAACTGCAATCAGATCTATTTTACATGCACTTCTCACAATCTCAATCCAAAATCTCAGTTTCGTTCAGCTCAATTCTTTCTACAACCAACTTTGGCCACCAATATCACAGGATATATCATAGTATCAATGTACAAAATGCACCAGTGTGACGTCTGTGGCCTAGACTAATACAACCAGACATTGGTAGCATGTACATATAATCTGTTTTCTTCGTCATAGAAGAATTTGTCATAGAAATCTTGAAAAATAAATGTATGTTCAAATTTGTACATTCTTTGAAGGTTCATCTCCCCATGTGGGATAGGTGGCTGGTGAAAACAAATTGTGCCAAGTGAAAGGGCTCATTGTTCCTTACATTTTGATACCAGGCTCAACCTCTAGCCGTGATTCCTTCTGTTTCAAAATAAATGACAAACATATGCATATTTTGACGTTCACAAATATAGTTTAGGGCAGTGAAATTGACAAACAACATTGGCATACACATGGTTTATATACTAGAAGTACAACTATACAACGATAGACAATGTATACTAATAATTATGATGAAGATATGACACTGGAAAATTTGGGAGCATTCAGCACCTGTATGGGATAGGTGACATTGTATGCTTGTCTCATATTTTTATTGTATGTACTGTGCACAGAAGATAGCAGGTAGCAAGCTGATTGTTGTTGGAGTGTTTGTTGATGTATTTGTCTTGTGGGCCCAACCAGTAGTTTTGCAGCTTATTATTAAGATTGTTTTGAACTGTTTTAACTTTTTATTAACATTGTTTCTAACTTAAGATTGTTTTCAATTCTAATTTACTTTTTATATAATGTCTATGTATATATATACGTCTTATGTAAAGCACTTTGAGTTGCCTTGTGTATAAAAATGTGCTATACAAATAAACTTTACTTGACTTGACTTGAATAGGTATATTAGTATACATCTCAAAGTCAGCTAATAGACTCAGTCTTGAAAGGACTCAAGATTGTAGAGGTGGGTTCTAAATCCACTGTTCTTATACAGTTCTGTGGTTTGAACCATAGATTTTAACCCGGCGACGAATTAATGCAATCAATTCAAAGTAAAATACAGTGCGGCTGCTATCAATAGATAAATGTCCACGCAAGCTCGCAATCAAAGTTAAGTTCACTTAAATGCAAGGCAGAGAATTGCAACCGTTTGATCTAAAGTTAGTCTATTTAAAGCAAGCTAAATTGCAAGGCGACGTTTCACCAAATGCATGTTCCACACAAATCATTAAATAATGTTAAGTTTTAAAAATTTATTTAAAGGCCCATTCATTCATTTTGGTTGCTAATCGAACGAAAATGACATGCATGGCAACTAAATACTTTGGTGGATGATGGTTCTCGTCTATTTTTGTTACTGTAACCAGCCACTGAACAATACGACAAAATAATTTCCAAGGCCTGGTTTATTTGGCAAAATCTTAACTATCTATTTTTTAAAATGATTATCTGACGAATGCAGTGCACCAAGTAAAAACGACGCTTGAGTGATTAGTTAGTTTCCATGCTGAGCTGTGCAAGAAGCAAGCTAATGTTACTAACTAGTACCACGGAGGGATGGATAAAAAGGTGAAAGATTGGGAGAGGGATAAAATTGGTATAGGGATAAGGAGAGCGGAAAAAATAAACACGTTAGCTAGCTAACTATTCCAAATCCAAATGCTGATAATGCGGACAACTATTCTCAAGAGAAACAAAACAAGCGTTTGGTTCAGACTTCAGACAGGATTTCTTAGTGGAACAGGACGGTTTTATTCGCCTCAAACTATGGGAGAAGTTATGTAATGAGATCAAAGTATGTATTGGTTGAGGTTTCACGTCTACGTCACCATTTTGACTCCACCCTTTTTTCCAGCATACAGGAATAAAGAGATTATGATAATAATCTGATAATAATAACTGAAATTATTATTTTTTTAAAATTTGTTTCTGATTTTTTCCCCATTTTCTCCCAATTTAGTAGCCAATTGAACCCCTATTCTACTTCAATTCCCCCCGTGTAGCAACCGCTAGAGAACCACCGCTATACAACCCCGTCAGCCGGTAGTAGGAAAGAGGCCGCCACGTCCTCTACAGGGCGCGACTCCCCAAGCTCCTGACCGTGATTCCAACTCGCCCGGGGCCTTATTTTGCGTAGCGATTCTCATCCGAGCCCTCCCCCCACCCGGAAGCAGCCGCCAATTGCTGCTCCCACAGGGCGCTGGCCATGCTCGGAAAATGGCAGGACCGGGGCGCGAACCCCGATCCTCGGAGTACAACTGCGCTGACTGAAAGTCAGCGCCTTTTACCGCAAGATAGACTGAGATTTAACGAGATTGCATGCTTGTACATATTTTTGCTTGTACGTGTATTTTTTTTTCGTGTAGGCCTAGGCTAATTAAAATTATTTATAAAGTACTATTTTCTTCAATTTTGTTAGCAAGCTACCAGAAAAGACTACCAAAACGTCGGCAGGTCGGACCATTTATTTAAAAAAAATAAAAATACGTAAGAGAAATGCTTATTGCTTGTATTGAGAGAATCCTCTTAGTTTGTGATCGTATGTGTGTTAGAGTATCATTTTGAGACCGTTTTAGCTTCCCCATAGAAGTGAATGGAGAGCGACAAATAGCCTAAACTGGATTATCACCCCAGGGGAGCACAGAACAACTAATGAACATATTTCGCCACCATTTGCACTCATATCACGGCCAGGTAACTACACAACCCAAAGTTCTACCAAACTTCAGTTGTGCTTTAAAGAGGCTATGTGTAATGATCAGAAATTCCTTCTCATTACTGACACCGGTGGCCGTAAGTGAACTGCAGCCAACAGCCTGCTTCTAGTGCGCCTCCTCACACACGTGCAGCGAAAGTGAGCAACACTTGCAGGTCACGTTTTTTTTCTCTCGCTCGTACTCATCCTGGGCACCAGCCAAAACGGTAACATACCGAGATTGAATGTGCCAGGCATCACGTTGAGAGATGAGGTAACGAACGTGACATTGTTATTATAGTTTGACTATATTTTTTTAGATAGAATTTATAAAGCGTCATAACGTTAACAGCTTGCTAGCAGAATATAGGCTAATGTTGAAACAATCCACTCTTCCTGTATGATATGTCGGCGTTATGGGTCTGACGTACTGTTCTTTATAGCACAGTTGGTTGAGACGAAGGTCAATTTCTCAGCAGCTAGCTGGCTAGTATTACACGAGTTCGCTAGCACTCTAGTTTATGTTGTGGTGCTGTGGGGCCACTGGGGGGCGGGCACTCAGGTCAGGAGTGCGTTTAAATGTGCACATGCACAAAAGGATTTCTTCTGAAAATCCGACCCGCAGCCTTTACATAAAAATCAGCCCATAGGCTCTTATACACAATGGAGAAAGTTGGGAAAGGTCTCTTTTTTCATACATTGGCCTCTTTAGTGGGGATGAAACTATAGTGTTCATCCCCACTATACACATCAGGGCAACGGCACGGTCCTGCAGGTTCCTCCTGTACAACATCAGGAGGATTTGGCCGTACCTGACCACCTACTCCGCTCAGCTCCTTGTTCAGACCATGGTCACCTCACGTCTGGACTACTGCAACTCCCTTCTCGCAAGCCTACCAGCCTGCGCCATTCTGCCCCTACAACTGGTGCAGAACGCGGATGCTCGGCTTATGTTCAACCTCCCAAAGTTCTCAAATGTCACCCCCCTGCTGAGGTCACTCCACTGGCTGCCAGGATCAGGTTCAAAGTTCTGACCCTGGCCTACACTGCAGCCAAAAGGTCAGGCCCCTCCTACCTACAGGACTTGATCCAGCACAACACTCCTGCTCGACCACTTCGCTCTGCTGCTGCAGGGCTACTTGCACTTCCCTCCCTCCCTCTCGCTCGTCCCGACTGCGGAGCTTCTCTACCCTCGCTCCTCAGTGGTGGAACGAACTCCCCACTCCGCTGCGCTCAGCTGAAACACTGTCCGTTTTCACTTTTTCAGACTCCACCTAACTACCTATATGGGGCCAATTATATAGTACGTACTTCCTGTTTCTTTTATTTTCTACTTGTGTTTTTTGCTATTTTAATAGTTAAGAATGTATAGCCGACTGTATTCTATGTAATTACTAGGGATAGCTCCGATGTTGTGAGAAAGTTGTGCTTTGTCGGATTTGCTTTGTAGTTGTTTCAATGACCTTCACTATGCACTTATTGTACGTCGCTTTGGATAAAAGCATCTGCCAAATAACTAATGTATTTTGTTGATTATCCACTGAAATCATTTTTTCATTATAAATGTCTTCAAAGACATTCATATTCATTGATTTCGTCATGGTTGTTGAATACATATGATTACCTATCCATCTGAGTAAGAAAAATAAATAAAATTTTTTTGTTTACTTTTTGGACAGAAGACTATAGGCTTATATATTTTACAAATTTTCCACTGACAAAGGTTTTACATAAAAAACATCTTGACACATTTTTATGAATTTATTGTTTTTGTTTAATAAACATCATTTCTGAATAAAGAAATGACATATTTAATTTATAAGAATATTATCTTACATATTTTGTTGATTTTCCACTGAAACCAATTTTTCATTATAAATGTATTCAAAGACATTATCATGTAGACTTCATTTTTTGAAAATAAGATACCTGCGAGATACATGGGACTATATTTTTTGGACATAAGACTATAATTAGTCCCATGTTTCATGTTTTTCCGCTGATAGAGTTTACATAGTAAATCTCGTCAAACAATTTTTTCTTAATTTATTTAATACTGAGTGATGAATAATCATGAATGACTATCCATCTCAATACAAAATTACAGATGTAGAATTTAAGAATATAGTCTTATGTATTTTGCTGATTTTCCACTGAAAGCATAATAAATGTCTTCCACCACATAATTAAATAATTTTCTCTTTTTTAGACATAAGACTATATAGGGCTCTATCTTACACCCTAACCCAAACACAAGTGTTTTTGGTAGTTTGACCGGGTGAGCGTAATCAGCGTGTATGGATGTCTATGGTACAAGAGCGGGTCTTATTACGAACTACTCTCTTTTTATTTTTGTTAATTCTATCTTAATTCATAATCTACACATTGTAACCATCGTCATATGTAAACTGACATATTATCAATAAAACAAAAACTACTTCCTCACTACTTGCAAAGTGAGGGGACAGGGCACATAGTAAACAGAAAACAGGGATCATAGTCAGGGGTCTGAGTGGACAGGGAACAGGGGTCATATTCAGGGGTCTGAGTGGACAGGGAACAGGGGTCATATTCAGTCATGGCCCATGTTGTGCCTCCAAACTGTTCCCTGTACGGATCTTCTCCAAATGCAGGCCGTGACTGAATATGATTCCTGTTCCCTGCCCACTCAGACCTGTTTATTATATGCCCTGTCCCTCACTTTGCAAGCAGTGTGTGGAAAAAAAGGAGTTTTTTTTTACATACATTAAAAATGCTTAAATATAGGAATTGTATAAAAGTAGTTTAATAGATATTTATCAAACCAATAATAGAAGTGAATATCGCTGGCCAGACTTTTATTTTTCCTCTCCACCCAATCCCCTTGAGCAGAAGAGCATTGAAGCCTGAAGGTTTGCCACTGATGTGAAGATACCTTTGACTTGTCCACAATGAGGTCTCCCATCTGTAGGAAATTCCGTCTTTTGGATGAGACATTAAACAGGTCCTGACTCACTGTGGACATTAAAGAGCATACTTGTGCAAATTGGCTGCTGGTGCATTATCCAGGTAGGTGCTACACATTGGTGATGGTTGAGGTGAGTTTCCCCCTCATCATTGTAAAGCGCTTTGAATGTGAGAAAGGAGCTATATAAACGCCAGGCATTATTATTAGTCATTATGTCCACCAGAGGGAGCCAAATCTAGTCGCTGTCGTGCGCCGCAACGATTCATCCAATCCATTCCTTAGCTTTCCAACACCTGTTGAATACCAATGGCCCGAGTTAAAGCCAGCATTAATACAATCATTTATAAAGTGTCATACAACAGCACTACTTTACGAACGATAACACAAAATTGGAGTCACATTAGGTTGCAAATTTGGTTCAAGGTAGACAACTTATGGTATGTGTCAATTTGCATCATACACAAAACTAGTGTGTGTGTTTCTGTCATAAGCTCACTAAAAAGCTAGCATAAACCTTTTTGGACTCTGTAATGCTACATACAGCAAGGTCAGTCTCCTCCATTTTCATTTAATGGGGATTTTGAAGGATACATTTTCAGGGTTGCCAGATTGTAAAAAAAATGAACTTTTTCTTATAAAACACCCCGTTTTGGGGGATTTTATGGAGTTTTTCCCCTCAAATGGGGGATTTTACGATCTGGCGTCCCTGGGTTTTCTTTTCGGGTTGGCCAGGTTTGCCTTCCAAATCTACCCAGATTTAGTATAGGCATCTGGCAACCCTAAAAAAATTTACACAGATTTTGACAGTACAGATGAACCTCGATCCAACGGACACCGATGCAACGGATTCCGGATCCAACGGACACAATCCGCGAGTGAATATCTGGTCCGAACGTTTAAAACTCCCGGGTGAAGCGAACCGAGACCGCTACTTGAGTAAGCGTCCGCGAACCGAGACCGTTACTTGAGTACGTGTCCGCTTGGCGGCGCGCACGTGTTGTTTACAAGCGTACAAGCATCGGTTTGCCTGGTTGTTGTGCGCTACATATCTCTTGTTATAGTGATTTCGTCGCTGCAACGGACAAACGGCTTTAACGGACAACTGATCCCCCCTATTAGTCCGTTGGATCGAGGTTCAACTGTATGTATTTTATGGATGTAGCAATGTTGCACACGAGTAGCCCGCTGGAGGTCATTTTGTAGGGCTCCTGCTCCTCCTCGCACAAAGAAGCAGATACCGGTCCTGCCGCTGGGTTGATGCCCTTCTACGGCCCTGTCTATGGCGCTGTCCAGCTCTCCTCGTGTAATGGCCCATCTCCTGGTATCTCCTCCACGCTCGAGACTGTGCTGGGAGACACAGCAAACCTTCTTGTGACGGCACGTATGGATGTGCCATCCTGGAGGAGCTGGACTACCTGTGCAACCTGAATGGGCTGAAAAATCAGTCAGGAAGGATAAGGAGAGAGAAATGGTCTGTGGCCACCACCTGCAAAACCATTGACTTTTTGGGGGTTGTCTTGCTGTTGCCTCTCCTGGCCACCTGTTGTCACTTTCATTTGCACCAAAGCATGTGAAATTGATTCACAATCATTTACGCTTCCTAACTGGACAGATCGATATCCCAGAAGTTTAATTGACTTGGTGTAATACTGTGTTGATTAAGTGTTCCCTTCATTTCTTTGAGCAGTGTAGATTCTACCCAACCTAAAAAGCCTCGTCTCTTTCGAAAAAGCTCCAAGACCAGAGCCCTGCTAAAACACGGGTAAATCTTGGAGTTGCATTTGAAAGATGGAAGCAGCTTAGAGCCCAGAAGGATTTCAAGATGGATGCCGAGTTGGCTAATTTTCTCCTGAACAGGTAAGCATTGAGCTTCAGCTAACGTTAGCTAATTTATTACGGCTACTATAGTTATCCATTTTATCTAATGCAAACGAGATACCTGTTTTAGAAGAGTTTATTCAATGTTGTGACTGAATCAATGAATGTGTTCAAATTTTGCTCGTGTTAGATTGCTAGGTAAATATTTTAGTGAAAGGATGGAGCTGACGTTAGCTAGCTAGCGTCGTTCCAACAAAGTAATCCATCCAACACCGTTTTTAAGTTAACCTACAGATAGTCCTTGCCCGTCGAACAACAAAGAAAGTTTGTTCTCTTATAGCTAACGTTACATGTTCTAAGTAATCCGCCCAAGTTAGCACACGGCTTGTTAGCTAGTTATTATTAAGTTTATCTCAAGCCATGTTTTTCTTTATTGTTCGACCGGCAAGGACTATAGCTTCGAGTCTGGGGAGGAGGGGGCGGGTGGAGACAACTCTCTCCAATATTGTGAATTTGGACTGCAGAACCCATTTTTAACGCTCGGTGTCACTTTTACATATAGCTCCTTTAAATGCTTGTTTTAGCTGGGCCCATTTTTCTGTTCAAGGGAGTTGGAAGGAGTGCATTGATGGAGTCAGTGTACGGCACTTCAGGTGAGTGACTTACCACCATCGGTTGGACAAAAAGTGGCTTTACAGCAGAGCAAGTCGGATGTAAAAAAAACAAAACCAAGATATGTATGTTGAATGATAATTATATCAGAGTCAAATTAGGTTGCAAATTGGACTCAAGGTGCTGACAATTTACATTATGTGTAATTTACACCATACACAAAACTGCACGAAACCATTGGAATGTGTGTGTGTGAGGCATACTGTATTGTATTAACTTCAACTGCAAGACGGTTTTGTATATTGAATGGCCCTGTATGTCTTCCCCCCCAGTGCCCATAGATAGCCCAACAGTCAACCAGCCATTTGCATTTCTATAGTGAGTTAGCATAGCTCTGCTAATGGCACATTTCTATAGTGTCTGTAGCATAGCTCTGCTAATGGCACATTTCTGGTTGGATGGGCCTAAACCAGTTGTCTCCAGACATCCATGTGTATTCACTGTATCAACCCTTTGAAATGTAATGCTAGGTACTTTATTTAAACCACACACACATTTCTGTTTTTGAACCTGGCTGGCCCTCCGCTGGACTAAGTAATTCTAACACAGGTCATGCGAGTGCTGGTGCAAGCCGCTTCATGTGAATTTGGTTTGACTGAGCTGTGTGTTGAAGACTGGCTGAAACCTGGTTTCAGCTAGCTTAGCTATTGTAAGCTCATGTATTGGAAACTGTGTTACTGAAAGTCTGTGGTAATTTCAGTTACTTCTACAGGAAATAATCAGAAAATATATTTATTGAAGTATTTATTTAAGTATAGTATTTTATCCCATCAGAACATCGAATCACTGCAATGTCCAAATCATGAGGGTACGCAGCAGGGGAGTCCTCCAAAATGCCTGCATGTAGACTGAAGGCCACCAGTTCACCAAGAGGGTTGCTATTGAAGCACAGCCTGGCAGCAACGCTACGGACGATCATAGGGGGATGGACGAGAGTCTCAGCCCTGGCAACATCAGGATTCTTTGGCGTGGCGTGGATGTTTTTTTGGAACTTTTTGTGCTGTAGCCTGTTTTGTTTTGTTTGTTGGCCTGACTGATGCTGGTTGGTTGGATATATGAGCAGGTTCTTTAGCTCTTCTGATTGATCAGTACAGCGAGCATAGGCAACAAGGAATCTTGCGCGGTGTCTCGCCTGCCTATTTCATGCCCAGATCGGAAACCTGGCGGGTATTTCACAAAGCAGGATTACGGAGTTAGCTGGATAACTGCACTGAGTAAAACCCGGAACCGTTCTATTTACTTCAGTCCATGTTCCAGATTTGGGAGGTTTCTGGGTTTTACACAGTGCAGTTATCCAGCTAACCCAGTAATCCAGCTTTGTGAGATACCCCCCTGGGGGGTGTGTCCAAACTGCTGGCCAGAGCTGGGCTGAATCTAGTGCTGATCGGGTGGGATTGAGGCTCTGCAAGGCAATGCTGCCAGCCAATCATCATGCTGTATCCTAAATGGCTTCCTCCTAAAGGCAACACTGCCAGCGTTGAATAAACCTAGTCTCTCCTCAAACCCATCCATAGCCATTATGTCAGCAATGAAATCCAGCTCCCACCAAAACAAAAACACGGAAGTACAGGAACCTCAATTTCTCAGTGGCATCCTCCTAAGCGCAACGCTGCCAGCCAATCACTGTGACTGGACCTGAACGACGTCCTCCTTGTAGCTATGCTGCCAGCCAATCATGATTCTGGATACTAAATGGCATCATTCTCATGGCTATTCTGCCAGCCAATAACCATGGCGGAAGCTAAATGACATGCTACTCCCGATGACGCAGCCAGCCGATCAACATGCCAGACCCTAAATTACCTTTGAATGGCGATGTAGCAGTTAACCGCCATGTCTATCTAATAGAGCCAAGCAGTTCAGCCACCCTGAAGAAGACGACATTGCTGAAATGAGTTGTAGCATACCACGCTTACGGAAAGCAGGCATAGCCATTGTTGGCTTCTTTCCTCCACGTAAAGTCTTCCGTCTCTTATGAAAAGTTCCCAAACTGATGGAGGACATTGCAGTGATTGGATGGTCTGATAGAGATAAAATTGGTCTCCACAATCTCCAATCTTATGATTTGCTCCTGAGAGGGCGAAAAACCACAAAACACCTTTCCGTCAGCCCGTTATCTGATTGCCGAGCTGAAAAAAGGAAAAAGTGGGTAAAAATTCCCCCTCTGCCCCATAAATGGCGACAAAAGTATTACTTTAAGAGCAAATCTGGAATATGTTGTGGCAGGAAGCCAAACTAAACCCAATTAAACAGAGAAAAGAAAGAAAAAAGGGCAGAAAAACACAAATGGTACAACGGCGCCCCTGCAGGTGGACCTGTGAACAGTGGGGATCACTCAGGGTAGGTTCAGCAACAGCGCCCCTGCAGGTGGACCTGTGAATAGCGGGGATCACTCAGGGTGGGTTCAGCAACAGCGCCCCTGCAGGTAGACCTGTGAACAGCGGGGATCACTAAGGGTGGGTTCAGCAACAGCGCCCCTGCAGGTGGACCTGTGAACAGCGGGGATCACTCAGGGTGGGTTCAGACCAGAGGACAAGGCACACGCTCTAATTGGGTAATTCTGCTCAGAACGCTCCCTTGATTAACCAATGATGAAAGCTTAACCCCTCCAGCAGTGTTGCTCCCAGTGTCTCTGTTGCCGTCTCGGTCCTCGGTTCCACGCACCTCCCCGACCTCGTCTTCTCTCACCCGCCATTCCTGCGCCATCATCCTCTCTGCCACACACAGGCTATCATACAGAGGGAAATACAGGGGGATGGGTGCAAAGGAGAAAGAGGTGGGTAGTCTGCCTGGGCTAAAGGCCTAAATGCGCAATCAAATCAAATCAAATTACGGGTGTAGTCAGTTTTAGTGCTCTGTGGCAGTGCTATATTAGCGCTCTGTAGCAGTACTATATTAGTGAGTATTAGCGCTCTGGAGCAGTGCTATATTAGTGTGTATTAGCACCCTGTAGCAGTGCTATATGAGTATTAGCGCTCTGTATTAGCACTGGCAGTGTTTCCTCACCGTCTGGCCTGAGTGCTGGGTGGTCTGCTGCCCCTCTGTGTAAAACCTCCTGTGCCGATAAGAGCCAAACTCCACCCTGATTCGTTTTGGTCTCTCCTCCTGCCTGCTGGCCACGACCTCCTGAGCGGCTTCCTGCAACATCAGATCAAGACCACACAAATCATTCTCACACCCTCATTCCAGAAACGTCTCAAACCTCAACTATATCCTGTATTTTTGCAGAATCTTTGAATCTTTTCTCCACCAAAGCACGTGAGTGTGTTTTTTTTAACATTCTCTTCGGTTTCTGCCATTTTACACAAGTTGTCTGGGGAAAAGATCACATCTTACTGCAGCCTTGATATTGATGAGTGTTATGATGCCCTTCATAAATGTCTCAAATGTTGTGTTTCTCCCCCCCCTTTTGTGTGCAATGCCAGTATTTCCACAGACACAGTCCTTTTTTGATACTCACTGCTTTTGAGCGATGTCTTGCTGCCTGGATCCCTCCAGCTCAGTGCATTCCCTCTCAACTACTGAGTCCTTTCCCTGCTACAGAAAACCCAGTACTAAATCTAAACCATTCACCTGCATGTAGAGCTACCGAGTCTGCCTCATTTCCCTGCTACAGAAAACCCAGTACTAAATATACACTGTTCACCTGCATGTAGAGCTACTGAGTCTGCCTCCTTTCCCTGCTACAGAAAACCCAGTACTAAATATACACCGTTCACCTGCATGTAGAGCTACTGAGTCTGCCTCATTTCCCTGCTACAGAAAACCCAGTACTAAATATACACCGTTCACCTGCATGTAGAGCTACTGAGTCTGCCTCATTTCCCTGCTACAGAAAACCCAGTACTAAATATACACCGTTCACCTGCATGTAGAGCTACTGAGTCTGCCTCATTTCCCTGCTACAGAAAACCCAGTACTAAATATACACTGTTCACCTGCATGTAGAGCTACTGAGTCTGCCTAATTTCCCTGCTACAGAAAACCCAGTACTAAATATACACTGTTCACCTGCATGTAGAGCTACCGTGTCTGCCTCATTTCCCTGCTACAGAAAACCCAGTACTAAATATACACTGTTCACCTGCATGTAGAGCAACTGAGTCTGCGTCCTTTCCCTGCTACAGAAAACCCAGTACTAAATCTAAACCGTTCACCTGCATGTAGAGCTAAATAAATTAATTTTAAAGGGATGTGTTTGAGACAAAATCCAACCAAAGATGGCCGACCATCAATACAAGCATTCTGGTAAGCTACCAGTAAAAACGCATTGGTCATATTTCCATAAACAGGACATTGTAAGACTGAAAAAGGCATTATCAGTCATAAACCCTTGCAGCTGGTGGTGATTTCCTGGAGGGTGCAATAAAACAATTTACCTGGTGGCCTGAGAACCTTTTCCTCTGACCTCTCACGGCCTCGTAAACTACAGCTGGGGTTGAGCCTACAACTGGACATCAGAAGGAAACGGCATCCGAATGACGCTAGGAACTCAGGCCTGCTCACAGGTCTTTTTCGGCCTAGATTCTGGACTGAATGGTGAACATATTAAACAAAGCTGTATATGTATATTGAATCATATGTATGTGCATGTAAATTGGTAATTGTGGAAGTATAAAGTAATTGTGGATAATATGATAAATGTGGTGAACCTGGATAATACTAATTGAAGTGTGTGGTATGTGAAAGTAATGTGAAAGGAGGATTGTATAGGTTATCAGGGATGCGCTTGTCCATATAAATATCTGGAACCTAGAGTGGCCATCACCGGGACCTCACCTGATATCTAGATATGATAGAGAAGATCATAAGATCACGCGCCGTCGTTCAAAGAGTCTTATTACTGTCACTAGATTGGGAGGGGTAGCTGTTTCTCTCCCTGGAGGGGGGTCCCTGGGTGGTGAAACTTCTCTTCCTGCCAGACCTTATTTGGACAAACAAAGGGACTTGTGGAGTGTGCATTGCCTGCATTTAAGGAAAGCCCAAAGGGATATTTGAGGAGAATCTGCTTAACAGGTCTCCTGGTGCTGTAGTGGCACCATAGTCATTTTCATATAGGAGAATCTGCTTAACAGGTCTCCTGGTGCTGTAGTGGCACCATAGTCATTTTCATATGGGAGAATCTGCTTAACAGTTCTCCTGGTACCATAGTCACACCGTACGGAATCACTTGGTGATATACTTTGTTTGTGAACTTGTTCATGTTTATTTGTCTTGGCAGCATGTTATCCTGTGTTTAGTTATAGGCATTGAATGTGTTCGTGTTTGCTCTCACAGTTTTAACCAGTGATTATTTGTCATTAATAAATTACCATGTTTTCACATCAACTGCATTTTTCTTTTAACCCCTTTTTCCAGCTTCAATGGACCTATCGCTAAGCCCCGCCCCTCTTCGCAGGGGGAGACAGTTTGAGAGCCAGCTCACCCACTGTAATGTAATTTTCACGGATTTAACACATTAAATACTCGTTCATTTTTGGAACCAGAGCTACGAAATCTCTTCCAAATCCGTCAACAAGGCCTGCCGTATGCACTGTAAAAATGTGTGCGTGACTATTTTTAAAAAAACGGAGTTTTATGATTACAACTTAGCTCTGGTCCATAGCGTTAGAAGGAGCGTCTCCTTAACGCTATGTTACTTTCCAGTCTGTGCTTACTACTACTACTGACCTACTTCAGCTGACGTTTGAGTAATGAATATCTCAACATTGATCTACATTATGCTTATTCGTAATCTGTCTGTAAAAACTTTAAATGTGCTAACATTAGCCACTTAGCTGAGCCTTGTCTCCATTTACCGTGCTATAGCCACAGCCTCGTCAAACAATATGTAATGGAGCCCGGGGTATTTCATTTTGTTATTCATATGGATAAGGCAAGGCTAGTGATGTTAACACCACTGTTCTAATTATTAATTATAACGTTATATATATGGCTAACTAGCCTTGTTGGTACAAGCCTGACCGTCTTGATCCAAGGCTATGGCTAATGTTAACCAAGCCAGACTCACCTAAAGTATAATATTAACGTCAACGTTTACTAAACAATGGTTAAATCAATCGTCTAATAAACAATAAATAACTTATCTTGGAGCAAATATAGGTTTTCTTTATAACTTTCTCGACGTTTAGCTGTTTGTGTGGTCGGCAGCATAGCTTAATCCACAGCCTGCACTTGGATTTAGGCTTCGGAAAAGGAATGAAAAAAGCTCCCTCCAAACATTCTGGGTACCTAGAATCACTGTTGCAGGTCCCCCAGCAGCAATGTTTCACCATGGCGTTATTATAATATGAATGTTCTTGATATTAATATTGCTAATCGTCATCTGAAATAACGCTACATAACGTGGAGGTCTATGGTAGAGTTGAGCATTGTGTCTCCCCCTCTGTTATGCTAGCTGTGATTGGACCATAGCAGTTTGGGGAGGGGCTTAGCGATAGGTCTATTGTCTGCATGATCTGAGCTGCAGCGTTCCAAGCACTGTGGTGTGTATGCTTGAGTCTCAGAGTCAGAACTCCTGCATCTCACGCAGGGCTAATTCCAAGCTAATGACCTCCCTGCCTGTTATCCAATTCTTTTTATATTTAACGTGCGTGGCTCTCATCCATCTTATACCCTTTTCAGCCTAAATTACGACTGAAGACTCAGGGGGACAATTCTGACCCAGGACCGACTGATCAGCGGCCTGGTACAGACGTGGCGTTCTCAAGTTGGGTATAGGCAGTCAAGTGACGGCCTACATACAGGGTTGGGTGGTGTATGGTTCTGGCAATTTGATGTGAAGAGAACCCATGGGCGTTCTACGCCGGTTCTTGTCAAATTAGCCTTAAGGAGCCCTTTAAATACACTCAGAGTAGTGCATGGTTCTGGTGATTTGATGTGAAGAGAACCCATGGGCGTTTTACGCCGGTTCTTGTCAAATCTGCCTTAAGGAGCCCTTTAAATGCACTCAGACCTGGGCTCGCAACTATCTATGATAAATGAATATCATGTATTGTGTTGGCTAGACCCCCAACCTCTGCGTTCGCCACCGAACTGAGCTTCAGCAATAATGTTGATTCCGGCAAACATATATTGAAGTAATGATGGTACCTAAGGGCGAGTTGAGTGTAACCACTCCGAGCTCCACGCATGTTTAACCAAAATTCTAAATTATAATTATAAATGGAGTCAGATAAACGAGTAAATAAAATAATAATATTTCTAAATAACTTTTACCTTTTCCCACAGCAATAGTGGAATACATCATGCTTAAACCTTCGCTCCGAGCTATTCCCTCATTGGTCTAGTAATTGCGGAGTTTTACAATTTGGAGAATCCAACATGATTTCAGTTGCTGTTTCCAGATTCTACATTTGGTGACCCCGACGTGATTTCAGTTGCTGTTTCCAGATTCTACAACATTATAGACCAAGGTAAGTATGCGTAAACCTATGGGTTCCCAACCTGACAGCTTTAGTGTATTTAGTGTCATCATTAAGCCAATATAACACTATTTATGTTATTATGAGAATGCACGTGATGAACTTGATGAACTTCGGATAAAGCTTGAACTTCACTAGTTGAAATGCATTGCTTGTGATCTAACTGCTGTCAGAATGGAATTGATGTTTGACAATGCTTCATTGTATAATCAAACGGAATTCGTTAAACAAGCAGGCTAATTTGGCATTTTCTAAGGTTAGACGGAAGCCACATTCTGTTAGCTTATTCTCAGCGGTTGCAGGTGCTATTTAACTAAATTAAACTAAATTAAATTACGCCCAAGTCACACCTATAATTACTGAAGAGGCTAAGTTCAGCCCATTTGTACCGTGCGCCTTTAATCCAACCTTTCATTGAAGTATATTTATGGAGCAAAAAAAATCCCTCATCAAGAAATAATGATCAGGTTCCGTGATGTTGTGGGGCTGTTTTTCCTCCAAAGGACCTGGAAACCTTGTTAGGGTACATGGCATCATGAACTCCATGAAATGCCAGGATATTTTAAATCTGAATCTGGCTGCCTCTGCCAGGAAACTAAAACTGGGTCGTCGTTGGATCTTCCAGCAGGACAATGATCCAAAACATACGTCCAAATCAACACAAAAATGGTTAACTGAACACAAAATCAAGCTTCTGTCATGGCCATCTCAGTCCCCTGACCTAAACCCCATTGAAAACCTGTGGGCTGAGCTGAAGAGGAGAGTGCACAAGAGAGGACCTAGGACTCTGGATAGATTCTGTCAAGAGGAATGGTCTCAGATTCCTTGCTCTGTATTCTCCAACCTTATTAGATGTTACGGGAAAAGACTCAGTGCTGTTTCATTGGCAAAGGGAGGTTGTACAAAGTATTAAATGCAGGGGTGCCAATAATTGTGGCACACGTGGTTTTGTTAAAAATAATAATTTCTCGATGAGGGATTTTTTTCTCTCAAAATAAATTTACTTCAAAGGTTGGATTTTTCTCTTTTTTTCAGTGTGAGTGTGAGCTAATTCAACAAACGGTGAATGTTGTATAACCCTTTTTACTCATCTTAACCAGGGGTGCCAATAATTGTGGAGGGCACTGTAAATGTCTTCAAACATACATTTATGCATTTTTTTCATCATGTTCTTTTAATAAACTTGAATTCCTATCTACCTGATTAAGAAAATTACATATTTAGAATTTATTTTCTCACTTTTTGGACATAAGACTATCGTGTAATGTATTTTTTAGATTTTCCACTAACAAAGGTTTTGCAGAATAATTGTATTCAAGATATTTTTTTCATTTATTTCCCAATGGTTGTTGGATAAACATGATTTCCCAATCTTCTGAGTAAAGAAATTACATAATCAGAATTTTTTTATTTCTTCAGTTTTTGGACATAATAATATAGTCTTGTGTATTTTTCTGATTTTCCACTGACAAAAATTTTACATAAACATCTTCAAACACACTTTCATGGATCTATTTGACATGAGACTATATTGTCTTATGTATTTTACAGATTTTCCATTGAAATTAATTATTCATTATCAATGTCTTAAAATACATTAATATTAATGTATTTCACTATTGTTGAATAGACATGATTACCTATCCATCCTGAAATTTATTTTTCATTTTTTAGACATTGTCTTATGTATTCTACAGATTTTCCACTGACAAAGGTTTTACATAACAAATGGATTCAAGGACATTATTATACATTTAACAATGGTTGTTGAAGAAGCATGATTTGCCATCAATCTCAGTATAGAAATTACATGTTTAGATTTTTTTCCACTGTTTGAACTTAAGACTATATCTTTTTAAATGTGTTTAAAGACTTTATATTCATTTATTTCACTGTGGTTGTTGAATAAACATATCTCCAATCGATCTGAGTAAAGAAAATGACATATTTAGATTTCTTTCACTTATTGTATATAAGACTTCTTAGGTATTTTGCTGATTTTCCACTGAAACCAATTCAATTTCATTATACATGTCTTCATTATTATTAATTTATTTCACAATGGTTCTTGAACAAAAAAAAAAGAGTATTCCCTTCTTTCTTATAGTTACTTTCTTAGTCCTAACATACAGTCATTGGTTTTCCTCCCTTTGAGGTGTTGATCATTCCCAAGAGTTTTTCCTTTAAAAATCCATTATAGGTACTATATATATTTTTATTGCTTGTGATATTGGTATTATTTGACTGACCATTGTTGACTTAAATGCTATGTTTGTTTCCTAATGTGGATTTTATCCTTCTTTGTCTACACCTTCTCAGCCTGTGAGAGGTTCTGTTTTGTACTTCCTGTATTTATTTTTTGGGTGATGCCCCTAGTGGCCAGTAAAATGTTGCATGATCTCACCTGTGGTGACAGCAACTATAATTACTTGTGCACACCTGTGGTGATTGCAACTATAATTAGAAGGCGCAATCCGACACGCGTTGGTGTATTTTTAATTATTCTAGCCCATTGAATTAAAGGCCTTTTACATTTTTCACATTCTCTTCAGTGCCTGGACCTGGATTTTTTATGCCATTTTGTTTTTGGTCATAATTCTTCCTCTCTTTTTGTAAAAAATATATTGTTAATTTATTTCACTGTGGTTGTGAAATGAAACATGATATCCTGAATTTAAAAAGCATGTGTTTAGAATTTAAAAAATGGTTTCACTCTTTGGATAAAAAACGATAGGTTTATGTTTTTTGGTGTTTCTGCGTTGATATGGAGTTTTCATCATACGTGTCGAATATTGCATTTGCTTTAATTTGTTTCAGATTATTTCCCATCCAGTTAATTGGAAAAAGCACACGTTAAGAATTTATTTCAATATATTTTTTTTTTTACATATGGACATATCTATTCTTACATATTTTGTATTTTGTCATGAAAATGATAATATATATTTATTATTTTTATTTATATTTAGATTATATTTCTTAAATATTGTTTCTGAGAACTGTTCTAGGCATCTGATATAATCACTTTAAGGGTTGTTTCTCCTGACTCATTTTTTATTTAACTCATTTTATTTAACTTTATAAGTCAGGAGAAACAGCCCTTCAAGTGATCCATCCATACCTACTGCATATCTGGCGGCAGAGTGATGGTTTGAGGCTCGTTTGATACCGCAGACCCTTGATGACTTGATGACAGCCATTTGATTAATGAGGGTTCCCATGTCCATTCTATACCTCTTGCCATTTCAGATGTTTGTAAACATTCAACATGGATGAATAGAATAGGATAGAATAACTTTTATTTTCCCCATGAGGGAACTTCAGTAAAATAAATGATAAATATTTAATAAATATAAAATGTATGATAAATATTAATTAAAGGATAAATGAACTAATACCCTATAGTTAGCTTATTTCCCTCTGTAAAGTATATATGCAGAATGCATAAACCTATCTGGTGCTCCATAGACACACAGCAGAATGGTGGTGTACATTTAACACACAAGGGTGTTTATATGAGACCATGGTGTCATATAAACACCATAGGGTCTTAAATGTACACCAACGGTGTTAGATTTACATTGGCATTTTTTTTGTGTCGATGATTGTTTGGGTTCCTTTAGAGGTCAGCACGGTAACCACTGAAAAAATCAAAACACATGGTCTCTCGATGTGCCAAAAACTACATCCAAAAATAACTACAAATTCACTGTGATGGCCCATCCTGAGCATGTAGAATGCGCGTCTGTAAACTGGCTGATGATCTGCATTGATGAATGAACAGAATTCTGTAGTTAATTCAAGGTTCTCTTTGCAGGAATTATGAACACGTTTTCTCATGTCCATGCAGTTTCCCTTTTATGATGTACCACAGGTCATTATGCCAGGAATGAATCCCCTCCTCTTATATCCTCAGTCCCCACTATACACTTCATGAAGGATTACCACTATGCTGCAGAGATGGCACATGGACTCAAGGGCTTCTATCTCCTTGTCTGGTCCAGTGCTTTTAAAAGAACCTTATGAAAGTGAGGTTGCTTTTTAGACCCTAACGTTTTAGTAAACTCTCATTAGTTTGATCCCTTCCAGACATTCAAGCACAAAAACGTTGCTCTGGAAAAATCTCTGCTCCAGCTAATTGCATTGCATTGCATTGTAGATGGCTTTGATTCCAGAGTCTTTCCTTTCTGTGAAAAAGTTGTCCTTGTTAGAAAAAAAGAGCTTGAGTCAGAAAAGAGACTCATGTACACGACTTCCCGAGTGGCTGATTTCCCTCACAAGTATCTACACATCACTAGATGGAGTTTCCAAAAATGATGTCAGCTATGTCTGAAGCCAAATTACACAACCCAACACCTGTGCATGCTACAGTGTGTCAGTTGATGGTGGGTCATCTTTCCACTGATCAAACAGAAGGTTATGAAGCGCTTTGGTTATCTTCTCCACTTGATCAATACTCAGTGTCTTGTGAAAAGATCCATCTCTGATTTATTTTCTTCTGAAAACAAATTGTTTCTCTTTAACATGCAGTGCTTAGCATAGCGGTTCAGCTCTCCCTCAGATTTCTTTTAAAAATATATTTTCTATTTAGTGCCTGCGATTTTCATCTTCTCGTCTCCATCTTTCCTCTTTCCCACCATGTTCTTCCATCTCTTTACTGTTCTTCTCTTCTCTTTTCCTCTCTTCACATTCCAGTCTTTTGTTCTGAATGGATCCCAGGAGGAGTTATGGGCTATTCCAGAAAAACCCATCCTCCATTACATAATGCGCAATATTATCCAATTTGGTTCACTAGCTTGGAATATTTACTAAGATTATTTCTTAGAATCTCTGGTTTTTGTGTTTGCAGGAAGGAACAGGAGTTATTATTATTATACATAATTTAAAATGATTAAAAACATACCACTAACACATACGTTAGCTAGATAATCATAGGATAGATCAAATATAAAATATAGCTGCAAACAGCAATTCCAGGTGAGGTGTCAAACATAAGAAGAGAGCATTTGTAATAGAATGCCACCCTTGACATGAGACAAACACATTATGGACTAGGGTCTATAGTATAAAATCCATGTTTTGTTGTCCCAGAAAGACTTTTACCCTTACAAATGAATATTTGTGATTTTCAATCAATGATGAAGTATTTACTTGTCAGTGGTATACTAATAGTATCCAGAAGAGGGCAGTGCATGATTTTGCATAGCTTTCACAAAACACTCAAAACACAAAAAGGCACACAGAATAACAGACAAAGTCACATACAGTATTTTAAGAAACAAGGTCTATTATAGTACTATCAGACCCAGTTCCCAATGCGTTGTAATATACCAGCTTTTAGTGTAAACTGGATACAGCAAGATACAAAATATCAGGTAAATCCTTTATATTACCACAACATCAATGTGTTGGAAACATTGGTCTGATCATTTTTGCTGAAGAGAACATCATACATCATTGGGCACGTTAGCAGGAGCTGAATGCACTCTAAAAGGTAAGCAGTTCTACTTGAATAAACTACTGCTCTGCTGAGACATTTTGTTTATGTGTTCCTCAAGTAATATTTGCAGTTGTTGTGACACACAGCTTCTGTGGAATGTATACAACATGTTTGAATTTGTGATCCCAAGAAGAGTAATCTATTTTTCTGTACAGATAATATACCATACATCCTCCTGTGTCTCAGAACCTGTCAGGATATATTTCAATAGTTTTTCAATATCTTCTTCCACTTTGTGCTGTACATCATAAATGGCTTGTCTTTCTCTCTAGCACAACCACACCTAGCAAAGTGAAGGGTTTGTCAGCGAAGCTACTGTTACTGTAACATGTGTGGGCGAGTTGTCATAAGACAGAAATACAATTTTAAAAAATTCTGCAACCCAGCTGTGCTAGATGCTTTGTGTTGTATGCTTTGCATAGCATTTTTGGCTAAAATATGAGACGGTCAGCAGGTCTAATGCAGACGAGATCAGAACTGCTACGCCAGCTACACGGCACGAACGACCGATCAACAAAGCCGCCTTCTCTCTGGTCTCACAAAATAACACCTTTACAGATGGTGGCAGCAGGAAAACAGAAGTGGAGAAGGCGCAGACACCTTTGCAGACACATTAGACTTAATGCTAAGACAGCGAGTCTGGCCTGTTAGCTGGATGTTTACAGAAGTTCAGTGAACGCTCCCGTGTGCAACATGTGCCATATGCCCTCAGCCCCGTGAAAAAACAACAAATTATTTCTGCAGCTTTGTCTGGGCTGGGAGGGAAGGGGGTTTTAGGGAACACTCGCCTCCATCTGAAATATCTAGGGAAGGGCACACAGCTCTTAGTCAGCATTGAGGTCCAGGTTGCAGAATAATCAAAACAGCTGCTCTTGTAATCTAAACAAGACAATCCCTGTGATGACTGAGACCGTTCCCCAGGTTCTCAGCACAGACAGCAGCAAGACAAGAGGTCTGCGGATTTCACTCAACACAGAACCACGGAAGGTTATAGACATGCTAGTGCTACTTATAACCTGTGGATAAATGGTTACATAATCTATTGGGAGTTGATCAGCACTGCTCAAAGAAATTAAGGGAACACTTAATCAACACAGTATAACACCAAGTCAATTAAACTTCTGGGATATCGATCTGTCCAGTTAGGAAGCGTAAACGATTGTGAATAAATTTCACCTGCTTTGGTGCAAATGAAAGTGACAACAGGTGGCCAGGAGAGGCAACAGCAAGACAACCCCCAAAAAGTAAATGGTTTTGCAGGTGGTGGCCACAGACAATTTCTCTCTCCTTATCCTTCCTGACTAATTTTCCCTTGTCACTACTGGTAGCATGAGGCGGTACCTGCAGCCCATTCAGGTTGCACAGGTAGTCCAGCTCCTCCAGGATGGCACATCCATATGTGTCGTTGCAAGAAGGTTTGCTGTGTCTCCCAGCACAGTCTCAAGAGCGTGGAGGAGATACCGGGAGACGGGCCATTACACAAGGAGAGCTGGACAGGGCCGTAGAAGGGCAACAACCCAGAGGCAGGACCGGTATCTGCTCCTTTGTGCGTGGAGGAACAGGAGGAGCACTGCCAGAGCCCTACAAAATGACCTCCAGCGGGCTAGAGTCTGGAAACGCCGTGGTGAACGTTATGCTGCCTGCAACATCATCCAGCATGACCGGTTTGGCAGTGGGTCAGTGATGGTCTGGGGAAGCATATCCTTGGAGGGTCGCACAAACCTCCACGTGCTTGCCAACGGTACCCTGACTGCTGTTAGGTACCGGGATGAAATCCTCAGACCCGTTGTCAGACCTTACGCTGGTTCAGTGGGTCCTGGGTTCCTCCTGGTGCAGGACAATGCCTGGCCTCATGTGGCCAGAGTGTGTAGGCAGTTCCTGGATGACGAAGGCATTGATGCCATTGACTGGCCCTCACGTTCCCCAGACCTGAATCCAATTGAGCACATCTGGGACGTTATGTCTCGGTGCATCCGCCGCCGTCAAGTAGCGCCACAGACTGTCCAGGAGCTCACTGATGCCCTGATCCAGATCTGCCAGGACACCATCCGCCGTCTCATCAGGAGCATGCCCAGACGTTGTCGGGAGTGCATACAGACACGTGGGGGCCATACACATTACTGAGCCACATTATGAGTTGTCGTGATGAAATTCACACAAGTTGGATGAGCCTGTGATCTCAATTTTTCACTTAGATTTTCGGTGTGATTTTGAATCCAGCCCTCAATGGGTTAATGATTTTGGTTTCCATTGACCGTTCTTACGTCATTTTGTTCTCGACAAATTACACAATGTAATCAATGAAGATTTTCAACTTGAATATTCCGTTCATCGAGATCCGCGATGTGTGATTTAAGTGTTCCCTTCATTTCTTTGAGCAGTGTATAATCAAATAGAGATGTTGTTTTATCCATTTCGCAGACACTCTTTTTTAGGGTAAATTTTTAGTCCATTGTGACGTGATAAATAAAGTGTATATGTTATAGGACCTGCATGAACAAGGGCATGGGTACAGAATAGGAAGATAAACATTCAGGTGCAGTATAACATTGAGCAGATTAATACACACAAGCATATACAGTAAGTATTATTCATTTGAGGATTAATGCCTATAATCATAGAGTTTTGTATCCACTCCCTGAGAAATAAACACGGCTCCTCAAGGTGGAGCTTTCCTCCCTGTCACTTCACTGCCCGAGCGATTACCTTGGGAAATCACACTCTTCCTGTCTGGCTGCGTACCGTTATCAATCACATGGCGGAGAGGGGCGCGCTCTGTTTACCCAAACGGCACTGCAGTTCTGGCAGTTAGCGATGTGAGGGAGGAAAAGCCTGTCAGCTTTATAACGGACGACGTCAAAGACGCTGGGAGAAACTGAGCTTGATTTGGGAAACTTGTGTCCTAAGCTAAAGACAATCGCCTTGACAAATGGCTACACAAAACTAATTTGCTGTAGAGGTGACCTTACCCAATATGAGTTTCATGATTCACATTTCACATTTTTTTTATTTAAACTGCTGGATATACAGTGAGCACCATAATTGGACAGTGACACATTTTTGTTGTTTTGGTTCTGTACTCTAGCACTTTGAGTTTGAAAGGATACAATGACAATGGGGTTGAAGTGCAGGAGCAGACTGTTCGGTTTAATTTGAAGGTATTTTCATCCATATTGGATGAACCATTAAAAAATTATACAACCTTTTGTACATAGTCCCCCTATTTTTGGGCATCAAAAAATATTGGACAGTTTAACATGATGAAGAATAAAGCAATAATTTTTTATATTTTGTTGCATATCCTTTGCATGCCATGACTTCCTGATGTCTGTGACCCAACAATATCAAAAGACTCTTGATATCATATTTCCTGGTACTCCTACAAGCGATACTATAACCTCTCTGCATTTGAATGGATCTCTATGAGAATTGGGGGGTAGGGCTAAATTTAGCCGTAAATTACACTGGAACAGTATGGAACACATAGTTGGCTAAAAAGTCATCAAGAGTCTGACGTATCAAACAAGCCTTAAACCATCACTCTGCTGGCAGATATGCAGTAGATATGGATGGATACCTTGAAGGGTTTCTTCTCCTGGCTTATTTTTCCATAGAGTTCAATAAGACAATTTGTCAGGAGAAACAACCCTTAAAGTGATCTATCCATATCTGGCAGCAGTGTTTGATACCTCAGACTCTTGATGACTTACAGCCATTTAGCCAACCATGTGATCCATACTGTTCCAGCATAATTTACAGCTAAATCTAGTCCCACCCCCGATTCCAATAGAGATACATTCAAATGCAGAGGTTATAGTATCGCTTGTAAGAGTATCAGAAAATAAAATATTAAGAGTCTTTTGATACTGTTGGGTGATTGAGTCGCAGACATCAGGAAGTCATGGCATGCAAAGGATATGCGACCAAATATAAAAAATTATTACTTTATTCTACATTATGTTAAACTGCTCAATATTTTTTGATGCTCGAAAATGGGGGGGTGGGGGGGCATGTACAAAAGGTTCTATAATTTCTAAACGGTTCATCCCATATGGATGAAAATACCCTCAAATTAAAGCTGACAGTCTGCCCAGTCTGTCATTGTATCCTTTCAAACTCAAAGTGCTAGACAGTCTGTCAATGTACAGAACCAAAATCTAGAGACAGAACCAAAATAACAAAAAATGTGTCACTGTCCAATTAATTATGGTGCTCACTGTAATTGCCGAAGTAATTCAGGTAAAATAACTTACTTAAGGGTATACCGGCAGAAGACCATCAGATCTGAACCTGCAACCTTGCGGTTATATGCCAGCTTCTCAGCTTTCCACTGTGATTTGTGATTAGGCAATGCAAAAAAGGGTACTTGAAACTAGAAAAAATTGCATTGCTGTTTAAACACCCTGAGGGGAGATAAAGTCCACAGTTTGAGGTTGCTCAACAAACTCGAACTGACTTCATTTGTCTCCGTGAAATAAACAAACAATGTAATAAAAGGAAACCATGGTTGTTATAATGGTCCCACCATCCTGCACAACCTCTAGTGGTGACACAAGTTATCTAAAAACACTTTCAGAAACTAATGCTCACTGGAAAAAAAAATAGCATTTGTTTGTTAATTGTCTCCGTGAAATAAACAAACAATGTAATAAAAGGAAACCATGGTTGTTATAATGGTCCCACCATCCTGCACACTTCTTCTCGCTCTGCTACTTTGTGCCTGTTCTTTCCAAAAAAAAAGATCAGTCCAGGCTCCTCTTTGCCCCCCTCTAGTGGTGACACAAGTTAACTACCACCACCAGAAAAACACCTTCCTTACTCCAGACTGAAACTAATGCTCACTTGGAAGTCCAAACGCTATGAATAACAATCTTGGTGGAAGAATTACTTTCTGCAAATCTATGCCAGTGTTTCCAAATCTATAAGCTTTCCTGTCTCTGTCAGACCAAAACTATTTAATAAACAGTATTACCGGTATATATTTGTTTTATGTTGTTCAATTTGTGCTTGCATATGCTCTGCTAACACAAATGTATACTTAGCATTAACACTTAATACTAATACATAAATTAGCACCTGAATGTTCTATGTTACCAAGTACATTTGCAGACTAGAATTGGGGTTGCACTGAAGAAAAACAATGCCACACATAGAATTGCGGTTTCATTTGGTGGTATAATTCATGGCCTGCAGCATAAGAAGAGACACACAAACATGCAATATTGCATGGCACAATGGTCCTTAGAGTAAAACATTTTTTTTAAAATACCATAGTATCAAAGGTGAAAATATAGCATGCAGCATACTTTTCACGGCAGGGATCGCACCATTCATGCCTTTCCTGAACAGTGTCAGTATACACATGAGTATTGGGCTTATTGATCACCATTATGAGAGAAGCCAGCAGATGTCATGGAAGTAATTCAGTGGCTATTTTGAATTACTGGGTGTGGAATAGTAATTAATGGCTTGTGGAGTGCAGTTTCAATCCTAATTTAAGGTGATTCGGATGCTTGTCAAGTGCCCTAACACAGCAGAAATAGGACTCCTGTTGTTTCCCAGCTGTTCATGGTCTTTAAAACCAGCTGGGGATCAGAGCAAATCCAGATGGAAAAGCTAACAACAACAACCTGTTTACTTTGGGGCAGTTTTAAAAAATTCAGGTTTGTTCGTCTTGGTGCGTTTGAGAATAATTTATTCAAAATGGCAGCTGTGCTGTTGATTTTGTGTAACTCTGTTTTAAATGGTTGCATCTTAATTTACACAAAATTATATTTTACACAAAAACTTGTAAAATTACTTTATCAAATGTATGATATCAAAAACAATTTATCAAGCTGCAATACAAGGAATTTCAGCACAATGGTATATATAAACTATATACATTCATGGCGGGTTCAATGCATTTTAAAAACCTTGTGCAATTTATTTATAACTACACTTCTTGTAGTTATAAATAAGGAGCCAAAGGAAATATGGCTTAATGAACACGAAGTTAAAAGAAAATTGCACAGGGTGTTGACACCATAAATATAATATTCATTTAAATATTTATTATAATTAATTTGTATAATGTTAAAATGACCAGGGCCCTGTTTCCCAACAGATCTTAGATAAAGATAATCTTCTCAGCTATTTTGTTTTTATATTAGTTTCATTGATTGTTTGTTTTTTGTCATTTGTTTTTGTCTTTCTCCCTCTATTTTTATTATTTGTTTTATGTAATATCAGTACATTTTTATAATTTTAATCATAAAATGCAGACAGCACAAACACAAAACACTCTTAAGATGATCTTAACTCTTCGATGCTTTTGAGAAACGGGGCCCAGTATTGATCCACTACATGACTGCAATACTAGACAAACATTAAAGATGAAAATAGCCTTATTTGGTCCGTTTTGAACGGTTTCACCAAGAGCGTAATAGAAGCCCATCCACTGTTCGAAATAGACCTCTGTTGAATTATCAGTTGACGGCTTAACTGAATTACATTCAGGCAACAATTATGCAACTACTGTATATCATGATCCCTAAGTAGTCCTCATAAGAAAGGGGTACATGATATAGGACATACACAATTTAATTAAATACAACAAAACATAAAAGTATAATAAATGCCTTGGCTCTGTCGGTCATCAGTAGGTTTCCTGTAAAATAAACCATGTCCATTACTGGAGTTAATAGTAACATTAACCACGATGGTCAATAAATGACACAAGATACTGCACCATAAACCTACATTGACTGAAATCACAGCTGGCTCATATGTGGTCAAAATTTGCCTTTTGAATTACATTTCTCCTTTTTCATTTATTTCTGCATTAATAATAAAGAACATGTGAATGTGTAGGTGGAAACATGGCATGCGTGGTCATAGCCAAGGCTTCCTGGTATTGATACCCAGGGATTGAAGGGCTGGATCCAGTGCAGTTCGGGTGTCAGCTGGAGGGCCTGTGCCAAAGGTAGCTTGATTCACTTCCGCTCATCACACCCTGGGGCAAGAGCAAGGCTGGGAGCCTCACTACCGCTCATAACACCCTGGGGCAAGAGCAAGGCTGGGAGCCTCACTACAGCTCATAACACCCTGGGGCAAGAGCAAGGCTGGGAGCCTCACTACCGCTCATAACACCCTGGGGCAAGAGCAAGGCTGGGAGCTTCACTACCGCTCATCACACCCTGGGGCAAGAGCAAGGCTGGGAGCCTCACTACCGCTCATCACACCCTGGGGCAAGAGCAAGGCTGGGAGCCTCACTACCGCTCATCACACCCTGGGGCAAGAGCAAGGCTGGGAGCCTCACTACCGCTCATCACACCCTGGGGCAAGAGCAAGGCTGGGAGCCTCACTACCGCTCATCACACCCTGGGGCAAGAGCAAGACTGGGAGCCTCACTACCGCTCATCACACCCTGGGGCAAGAGCAAGGCTGGGAGCCTCACTACCGCTCATCACACCCTGGGGCAAGAGCAAGGCTGGGAGCCTCACTACCGCTCATCACACCCTGGGGCAAGAGCAAGGCTGGGAGCCTCACTACCGCTCATAACACCCTGGGGCAAGAGCAAGGCTGGGAGCCTCACTACCGCTCATCACACCCTGGGGCAAGAGCAAGGCTGGGAGCCTCACTACCGCTCATCACACCCTGGGGCAAGAGCCAGGCTGGGAGCCGTTTACCTTAAAGGGGACATGAAGCACTCTGTAAAGTGGCTCTGGTTCATTAGCTTTTTACCGTAAATTAGATATGACCGTGCGTTCAAATCTCAAACTGACCCGTATTTGCTGGAAAAATAAGTTAAAGTGACCTTTTTGTTCCAAAATTTAAAACTTAATTTTCACGAACTGCTTCTAACCATATACCTAATGCTGTGGCCTCTGACAAGCCGGAAACTGCTGCGCTGCTGCATTGCCTTGATAAACGGTTTGGGAGCTAAAGTCGTGTCTAGCTAATATTGCCTATAGAAAATAAGCGTTAGCTTGTGATGCTAAGTCACGGTAGGTATATTTTTGCAGGCTGTTAACTAATATATCCAGGCAATGCAGTGGCGTAGCAGCTGCCAGCTCGTCAGAGGCCACAGCATTAGGTATATGGTCAGAAGCAGTTTGTGGAAATTAAGTTTTAAATTAAGTTTTGTTCGGTAATACTCATTTGAGAATCTCGTGGCAATACAAAAGAACCGTCTGTGCGTTTTTTGTTTTATTGTTTCCTCACGATACATCGTTGAGCTCACTGAAAGTCAGCTATTTTCCCATAGTAATACATTGCGCAGCCGAGACCAACCAACCTAGTGACGTCACGACCGCAGTTGTTCCAAAATGGCGGCGCTCTAGTGGAAAAAAAAGAAGAAGCAAACTTTAACTTCTTTCTTCAGCAAATACAAGTTGATTTGAGATTTAAGCGCACAGTCATATCTAATTTATGGTAAAAAGCTAACGAACCAGAGCCACTTTACAGAGTGCTTCATGTCCCCTTTAAATGTATCATGTTTACAGGCGTCACTCTCAAAAACCAAGAGTACGGAGAGTTGAGTCCCCCCCCCGCCCCGCCCATCCCCAATGTGGAATGTATATATGAATGGAGTCTGCAGACATTGGGTGTGTGTTTTGGGGGGGGGGGGTGTTGGGGGCTGGTGAGGGGTGTGGTTAAGGGTTGACTAGAACAGGCTGTCCCATCGGGAAGCCATTAAAGAAGCGCATCACGCCACAGAGGCATGGGTACCCTTGGCAGGTATTTTTAGGGGCAGACCAATGGATGGGAGTGTCCCTTCAGAAGCCCAGACTGGCCCTCAAAACAGGACACCCCTCCTGAGGTCCCGGGAATAGTCCCCCTCCGACCCCCCATGTAAGTCATCCTGAAGCGCTCCAAAGAATAAAATAAGGCATTAAAGCTAAGGGGGAGAAATGGCCAAATGGGCTCAGCTTTCACTCAGACGGCACGGCCCTGTCGAAATAGGCCCTCGGAGTGGCGATGGAGGCCTGGGCCATCAACCTGACCCCCTCGCCAAGTCCGCATTCCTCCCGATTATTTTTAGAGGTGGCATTTAAACTTGGCAGCGTGACAACTCCCAGGCAATCTGTAGCATTTCCTGTTCCTGTGAAAGAGATGGGGCCTGGTACACAAACAGCCACCCGGGGCCCTGGCTATAAATACAATGTCATCAACCGTTCTCTTTCTTTCCTCAACTTGTCTTTTCATAAAATGCTCTTGCTATGCCCGTTCATCGTGTCCACGAAAAAGGAAAAGTCGGGGGTGGACAGGTCAACTATGTGGCCCAACGTTTTTATTGAGATTTTAGGGCCATATACAGCCATGTTCTGCACGATATACAAAAATGAACGCAACTTAATGTTGATCACAAAATAGAGAAGGGACACACGTGAACTAGCCGGCGGCCTGCCTCATAGCTCTGTTTCTTAATGTAGCTATGATGAATAAACGTGAAGATCAATCTTCTTCAGAAAAAGCTTCCTTCTCACTTTATCTCACGCTATGCTTATTCTTTATGACTGTTTTTGTGCCAGAGGAGGACAATGATGTACTGGAAACAGAGAGTAGTGTATGCAATATACCTCGCTATGCCCAAACAAGTCAATAAATAATCTAGGGACAGGAGCAAATGCACTGGTCCGTGTGATTATGCAAACAGTCTTTTTCTGTCAGCAGCACTCATTTCTTGACATACTATGTGACCGGATCCCTGCTTTGGATAAATGTATCAAAATGTAACTTTTTGAGTTGTTCATGTCATGTTAAAGTACAGAACCAGAGCCACAAAATGAGATATCACTTGATGAGATTGAATAAATATTTGTGGAGATGTGATTGTTTGAATATTGTTATTTTGCAAAACAGAGTTTTGAGAAAACTGAATTCATAATACGCCTTTCACCCTCAAACCAGGAACTATTGTATGGAATTGGTATATTTGTGTAGTCCGTAACCCAGTGCTTGCTATTTTTGAATAAGTTTGATTATAATAGTGTTTAAACCATAAATTCATAAGAATATGAAAAAAATTATAAATGAGGTTTAACCTCTGATTTTGCTTAAAACCCTCATTCTTTTCCATTCTTCCACTTCCCTGATTATTTTGGCATGACTTCCCCTTTATCATGTAACTTCAAAATATTGATAACGGCTCTTCCTAGTGAAAAATAGCATTAGTACTTCAAGGAGTATCCATACATTTTGATAGCCCTCATCAACAGGTAATTACTTCTTGTCAGGTAGCTATCCCACAATTTCCTTGCATATGAATGCTTGAAGGGATGATGGCTGCCATGCCTCTCTTGTCTGCCCTTTGCTAATTTGCATCTGAATCTTGGAAGACTAATGGCAGATTGAAGGTGGAATGTGTCCTCCCCCTATCTATCATGTGAATGTTTAACATAAGTGAAATGATAACCAATAAAACAGCAAGAACAATAATTTTTTTTTTTTTAAAGTAGTATAAATAGACACTAAGTGTTTTTTCCTTGCTTACTGTAGGCTATTATGTACAGTAAGCTACCCAATGTAGCCTACTTTCGGTTTAGATAAACATCAAATTTTCTTTCAACAAAATCTCTTATAGGCTATAAATATGTTTAAGAAACCAAATATCCTACCTGCATGAAGTTGAACCATAAAGAGTTTATCTTATTCCTTTGTTTTATTCCATTCCAATGTCCAATAGGCCTACAGTTCAGATTTCTACAGCGAGTAGTCTACCTATCGCAGCTTCGCTATTGTAAAAACGCACAGAATTTTAAAATAAATAGCCTAGGGTTAAGTGAGTAGATTTTTATCAGGGGATACCTGCACGCGTTCGTTGATACGTAAACACGGCTGTACAGACGTATCTCAACCATGTTATGACCATCGGTTATGAATGTTTCAACTTTGTTTAGGATAAATTAATTTTATTTGTTTGTTTGGTATTTCAAGTACTACAGTATCCATGATGCTCAGCGATTTACATCGTTTACACTCCACAGAAGAAGAAAAGAACGGCGTTTTCCGTCAAAGGAATAATTTATAACACTGAGAGCATCGGTATAAGTGGCGCCCTCCTTCCTACTACCGGCTGAGGGGGTTGTGTAGCGGCGATTCTCTAGCGGTTGCTACACGGGGGAATTGAATTAGAATAGGGGTTCAATTGGCTACCAAATTGGGAGAAAATGAGGGGGGAATCAGAAACAAACAAAAAACTAGAGCATCATTACGTTTCATTGTAACTTGTCATCACAGAGACCGATAAAGTATGATATCTATCCTTAATACCATATTGTAGCGGCCGGGGGCCGGGGGCGGAGCCGCGCTAATATGCGCTGGGGGAAGCGCAGAGACTCACGAGACTGTTCTTGTCATTATTGGGTTAAAAGTGATGGGTAACACTTTACATTAAGTTGCACCTATACCTGTGTAGTTAAAATTACTGAGTAACTCCAATGTAGGTAACATGGAACAGCAGTTATTGGTATACTTAATTACACATGTGAAACAAGGCCAGCCCTGTCAGGGGTGGTAAAAAGTACTCAAACGTTATAATCAAGTAAAAGTATAGATACTTAATTTTAAAAATACTCAAGTAAAAGTAGAAAGTTTCCCATTTAAAACGTACTTAAGCACCAAAAGTAAAAAGGAAATATTCAAATGAACTGTAAATGTAAATAGCCATAATTAAGCAGACCAATTGTTGTGGGAGTGATGATTCAATGTAATTGAATATGAATGACAACAAACAGAGGCAGATCTACAGTGTGTGTGTGTGTCCAAGAGGATAGGAGTGCAATCTTATACATGTGACTTGCCAGCTTTGTTAAAATGGCAATTTGACATGGTCCAAGTCATAGGCACCGGGGGGTTTTTTTTTTTCCGGGCGTGCCCTAATAAAATGTAGCAACATGCAAGCCTCCGAACTGTGCGACAACCACGACATGACCAACCAAACGTCTCGAAGCCTGCTGTGTCATTTCATACGCGCAAGAATCCCCTCATTAAATACATATCCCCGTATCAATTGTATTAGTTACCATCACCTCCTCCGAAAAACGACAGTCTCAACCAGGATGCTGGTACAATGCACACGCACACATTGGCACAAAACACACACACATATGCAACCGGACCGCTGGATCCATACATCAGAGGCTATTAAACATTTTAGCCGATAAGAATCAAACATTTTCCTAAGATGTGGCCAAACCTGTTGCGCCGCCACTTTCCAGGGTAGTGAGCAGCTGAGTCTGCTGGCAAAGAGCCTGCACGCATTCTTTTCAAAAGTAAATCAAGTTTTTCATTGGCGGAATGACAATGAAACGAATAGGCTAGAGTAAAAAGTAATCTTTTTTCAAAATTGTAGTGGAGTAAAAGTAGACGCAAATAAAACATACTCAAGTAAAGTACAGATCCCCGAAAAAAATACTTAAGTAAAGAAACAGAGTATTTCTACTTCGTTACTTTCCACCACTGAGCCCTGTTACATCTCTCCTGCTAAATCATTCCATATCATCAGGACACATGGTGAAATTAACATGCAAGGTTTATTTGTTGTGTATCATGAATTTGTGTTCTGAGTGTAAATAAAATATTTTAAATTAAATATTGTGTAATTATGAATACCTCTAACCTTTGTTCCATGCTACCTACGTTGGCGTTACTCAGTAATAACCGCTTGTTACCAAATTAGTTACGATTTAACTACACAGGTATAGGTGCAACTTAATGTAAAGTGTTACCAAGTGATGTGTACATGTTCTGATCGTTGTGACTGTTGTGATGTGATTTCTGTGTGCTTATCTTGAGTAGCAGTTATAGTTAATTTGTGATGGGTCACCATGGCTGCGAGTTAGATAGCTAATAATGAGCCGCAACCAATGTTCGTGTTGGAGTGGAGTGTTAAGTGGCTAGTAAAAGTCATTACCAAGAGTCGTGCGGTGTAAGGGGCACAGGTATTGGCTGCAAGAGAGATCTCTGTCTCACGACTAATTCTTCTGCTCGCCACATTGGTGTTAGAAGTGGGATTGAAGCACGGAGACTGAAGAATGGAGAAAGAGATCCAGAAACTGGAACAAGCCATCGAGCAGAACCGCTGGAACCTGGAAGGGGCACGGGGAAAGACGGAGCCTGCCAGAGATGAAAGTCTTTCAGCCCGCCCTAATGGCTCCAGCGCACCGCGGTCCCATCGCCCCCTAGCGACCAGGAGGGCCACTACAAGGGAATGCCTGCTGCCTGCGACCACCGACCGCCCCCTAGCGACAAAAACGGCTGCTGCTGACGACGCCCTGCTGCCGGCTACAGACACCGGATCAATGCCGCCCACTGCTGCCACTCCCACCAACAAACTGCCACACCAGTCTCCACGCCCAGCCTGGCGCGTCCCGCGGCTGCACCGAGAACTCCAGCCGAGCAAGTCCAACTAGCGGCATGGCACAGCGGCTAGAGCGACGAAGAAGCTGCCACCCACCTGGCCCTGGCATTGGAGGGAAAGGCGTTGCAGACGTTGCATATTTTGCCTCTCCTGCTCAATAGTCGGTTGTGACACATGTAGGCTATTTGAAGTCGGCGTCCAGTCACATATTTCTTGCATCTCTGCTGAGGTATACTTTTTAATGATGAATATATAGTTTTCAGGAAATATAATCAGTGATATGTCTGTTGAACCAGTTTAATTTAAAGCTACATTATTATGGTTTTCCTGGCTAATGGAAACGGTGACTTTTTTTTCGCCATTCATCCTTTACATGGTGGTTTAAATGCTTGTGGTGAATGGCGATCATTTAGACAGCGCGCAAGGGGGGAACAAGTTTGATTCCCTCAAAGTCTGGTTGATTGTTCCCATAATTGCATTTATTATATTTAATTCAAATATATCCAACCAAATTATTTTTCTATATTTTCCCCTATATAACCACTGCGCATCACTTAAAATTGTGGAAATAAAAACCCCACTGTTGCTACGGACCAGACTGTGTTGGTTAATACGCCAAAAATATTGCAAATTCTTGAATACGTGCCTGATTTTCTTGTTCGGAAGAGAAGGATTTGTTGACAGCCTGTTTCCAACAGACAGTGTTTTTTTTCTGCAAGAGAGATTAATTACAGGTGACTGAGTCAATACCTTATTGTCCTCCATTTTGAGCATAATGTAAATACCTTCTCTTTTCTCACTGGAAAGTGTGAAGTCCATAACTAATTCATAGAACACAACCAAGGTTTAAATGTGGAAAACAATTATTGAAAATCACTACTTAAAAATAATAGGTGCTGTATTTCTGTGATTTACAAAATGATTAAAACAAGAAATGAAGATTATAACCTTTTCAGCAACAGGCACGCACGTAGCATGTTGAGCAATGCCGTGCATCCGTACGCGTTTTACTCAAAATCATCTCATCCAAAGCAGCCACACTCACCGTGTGTATATGTTGCCCACCATGGTTGTATACCCGATTCATTTTGTTCTCATTATAAAGTTATATAAAAACTCACATTGCCAGACATCAAAGCCCATATTAATTGTCATATCAAAAAACAATTAATATCAACTGGTCCATGTGGGGGAAAAAAATACAACATGGCTTTTGAACCTGTTACTGATCACACTGAGGAAATTATAGAACCAGAGAGCAACCTGTGCAAGTGTAATAACAGTCTGATAAAATATAGGAAGGTTTGTATTGGGCCCAAAATACCAGCCAGATGGACCCTTTCTATTTCAAACACTTTAAAAAAGAAAGTGTATCTGACACACAGTGTGTTGTCTCCTGCGTCTCTGGGAGATGGGAGTGGGAACTGGCATGTTGCCCACCATGGTTGTACGTCCATATGGAAAAAGAGTCCAACACATAAATCATGATATACACACTGAAGGGCGGCTACAACCTTTCAAAAACCTTGCTTCTGCAAAGACAAAAAAAAAAAGCAATTTACTGCAGAATGACAGAATTGTACTCTCAGATACAGATGTTTATGGAAGTTTGTGTGTTCTTTTTTCCGGCAAAGGCATTACTATGTCTGTAAGCTTCCCTTGCCTGCTGGTTCAACAGATTTGTCTGGGTACATCTGTATGGTGTTTGATGCATGGCCGACAAGTCGCAAAACCAGGCCGTCTCATAAATTAGTTGAGTCATGGCAAGATTGTTTCTGTAAACGTAAAACAGAACTAGTAAACTCATGGGGCGTGTCCTTCAGCTCTGACATAATAGCACTCAATTCTGCGGGTATTTCTCATATGCAAACTGAGTGTGCATGTTTCTAATTCTAAGTGCCATTAGTGTAATGTATTTTATTTCTGTTCTCAATTATTGTATTGTTTGAATGTTGTCTTGTATTGGTTGCTGCAGCTGGCCAGGACACCCTTGTAAAAGAGATATTAATCTCAATGGGACTCTCCTGGTAAAACAAAGGATAAAGTAAATTAAATTAAAAAAATAAAACAAGAAAAATATTACATGGGAAATGTAATAACCACTAGTCATCAATAAATGTTCCACACAACAAACAACAGTAATTAAAACTGCCAATAATAGCTTGGCTAAATGTAATTTACAAAGTGTTACAAGTTATGCATTGAAAGAAAAAGAAAAAAAGAAAAAAAAACTAGCCTTTTTTTAACCCTTAGATGCATAAGTGGGTCAAAAATGACCCGGTGAGGTCGTTTTCTTGCAATATCTTTGTAATGAAAAGTTGTTATCATTTCATATTCCAGCGATTCCTCAAAAAACATGTTTTTGATATAATGTCATTTAAATTTTTAAGGTACCTTTTATACTTTTCAAGAAATAATAGTTTTTGTATTACTACCCCAAGCTTCCATAAGTGGGTCTAAAATTACCCAAATGCATTTCCTGTGGAATCTCATGGGAACCTTTGATTCTTATCAACTGTGGCTGTCAGGAATATATTTACTGTGGACAACAATTACTATATCAGAATTTTTTTTTATTTTTTATTTTTTTTATTTTTATTTTTTGTAGTAATTATAGCACTCACACCATTCACTTACACATTCATACCTATGGGCAATTTAGAGTCTCGAATTAACCTAGCTGGCATGTTTTTGGACTGTGGGCGGAAGCCCACACAGACACGGGGAGAACATGCAAACTCTACACAGAAAGGCCCTCGGCCGGGATTCGAACTCGGTACCTTCATGCTGTGAGGCAACAGTGCTAACCACTGCGCCACCGTGCCGCTTACTATATCAGAATTGTCACCCCTCAAAGAGGTACTCTGACATCATGATTGGGTGGGGGCAGTGTGGGGAGCAGAAAGTGAATTTCAACTGTTAGAGGGCAGCACAAAGATGCTTTTCTACCAGTTTTTTATGATATATAATATTATTTCAGAATTGTTGAAATAATGCACACAAAATGGATTTTGACATTTTTCTATTGCTGTTCTGTGTAATTTTCCTTTTTTCAATGATTTAAATTTTCAAAATGTTTTCAAAATGTTATAAAGTGAAAAATAAACAGATTTCAAACATGAAATCATTCTTGTGTGGACCAAAATATAATACAAAATATAATACAAATGATTATTCTTAACCAAAATGACAAAAATGGCATAAAAACACAATTATTCTAATACGGGTCATTTTTGACCCACTTATGGAAAAGTGTAGGGTCCAATCACTCATTCATCTAAGGGTTAATGAAATGGAACCTTGGAAACAAAAAAAGCTACATTTTTCATGTTTATGATATGATTTGCTAGAATCCCAACATGTCCACAAAGCTTGTTACACATCGATACAATGGTAAAAAGGCAATCTTTTAATGATAAAATGATCATCACAAAATTGAACATCTGTGGAATCAACACACTTATATAGACATGCAAATATTATTTTATAAAATAATATAAAATCGATATATACAAAAACATTCTTAACTTTCTTAACATGAATACATTTTAAATTTGACTTGTGGACACTGGTTAAATTCTCAAGGGATGATTATTTATTGCTATAACTAATTTTATTGTGATATTGTATAGACCTGTTTTTTTGGACTAGTACTGTGAGGGATCTCTATGTCAGAGACACGGAGGAAATATTGGAGGTCCAGATGCGATAGCTGTGGGATCTTACAGTGTTCCTAAGAATACCACTGAGACGGACAATGATCCGTAGTGGAATAGGAGAAAATGAAAAGAACACAAATAACCTCGCGATAAGAACGAGGAACTCGATCTCTGAGCAAAACAAAGAAATAACGCTTATCTAACTCCCGTTTGTGGAGCGAAACAAAAGAAAGAACAAAGAACTCAAAAGACCCCAAAGACTTTGGGTAAGAGCACTCGTAGGTATGAGTGGAAAACAAAAGAAACGAAAAAACATGACAGGTGAACTCACTAATGACGAGGCGAAAGCAAAACCCGTAGCGGAACACAGGACAATCCGATAGATAACCGGTAAACGACAAAAAAGAATAAAGAGACGGAGGTAAGGGAAGAAAGGCAAGATCCATGACAAGTACATTCAATTCAACATAATAAAAAAACTGGATAAGAATACTTTCTGTAATCAATGTTATTTAATAGCACAATTCCTAATAAAGGCAAAATAGTTTTAAAAAAAACCAAATTAGAAGCCCATTCATCAATTGTCTTTTGACAGGTTCACATAACTCTATTTATGGCTCTTGTTTATTGGCTAGTGATTTTGATAGACAGTTGCCTCAACAACATCACATAACAGTGTCATATTTCAAAGGCACAACGGCATGCAAACCTCTCATGTGTGCGTCCCTTTGAAGCCCACATCTAATATCAGATACAAACAATACCAGGTAAAAATAGAACCCACAAGATCAGGTATTAAGCTAAAACCATTGTTGGAATCATTGGTCATTTCCACGTGAGGGACACTTCGTTCCTCAATTACTTCCAAGCAAAATGTACTTGGAAAATATACTAAAATAAAAATAGTGAACAAAAGAATCCCAAACATAAATCTGAGGTTATCCAATGACAGCCTTGCCAATGCAATAGAAATGGAGTAATAGGTATAGTTCAAAAACCCCATGTATATTTTATTAATTACAAATCCACAGCCTAAAGCAAGAAAAAAGGCGTTACAACGTTGTAAGATAAAGTACGTTTAGAATTTCTTTGAAATACACACAACACACTCGCCTACCCCATCCCACCATAGGAGAGGTGTGAGAAGTGTGCAGTAGGCCATGTTACAGTCCCTGAAATGATGGATTCCGTACTTTAAGGGATCCCTGCCAGCAATAGTTTCTGAACCAGTAGGTGGCATTCTTACATTTACCTTTAAAGGCTGATCAAAGGATCGCCATGGTGACAAGGACTGTGAAAGAGGGGCCTGTGTTTCAATGACATTCTCAACCGCGTTCTCCTCCAGCCTTTGAAGCTCCCACGCCACATGTTTAAAGCGTCCTGAGTCTCTCAACCGCCGTTTTCCAGTGTAATGGTGTGTTTTTTTTTATTCCCTCTGGAAACTACTTTGAAACATTGGAATTATTAGATTGTACTGTCGGGAAAAAATGAACTTACTTTTAAAAAATTTTATTATGTTGATGTCTTCTCTCTGGAAGCTGGATTGTTTTTGATTTCTTTAGTGAAACACTGGTGAAGGTCAGGTTGGTTTTCCAGTCACTATTTTCTTTTGGTGGTTTAATCACTAAAATTAGTCTCAAAAAATTCTATTAGAAGTCATTTTACAAGAATAATGTTTTACAACTCTGTCCTTCCTCTACCTGCCCATTTCCAAATATTTTTTCCACCATATTGATTGCTGAAAATATGATCAATAATTTAGTAACTAACAGTATGGTCACAGCTATACTATTTGTGCCAAAATCAACATGTGGCTTCTCTTGGCCACCACACTATGGTATCCTTTAGAGAAATAAAATGCGCTGTAATACTGAAATAAGATCTAACATCAATATCATAAAATATATTCCAAAAATTTTAATATATGGGGAAATACACATGTCAAGATATGGCAGCTGATTTGGAGGGTAATGCACTGCTTGTCCATCAGGCATTTCAGTAGGGACATAATTACAAAACAGAATCTTTGCTCCTATCAACTGAAAACATGGCCATGAGAAAGTCACAGAAGGTTTTGAGACAGACAGCCTGGTTTTGTATTTTATCGGATCTAAAATTCAGCTCTAATTATTGATCCTAAGAACATCCCGAAAGTGGTTGCACTGAATACTGCAAAGACCAATGTGGATGATTTATAGATACAGCTGTGGATTAGCCATAAATACACCTGTCCACTCATCCATCACCAGTCACCCCCAGTCACCCTCTGACCAGCAGCCTCTGTTCCAACCTGGGCTGGAATGTAACCCTGGCGACCTGGAGGTCAAATGGAACATGTCTCATTGACAACCTCTTGAGTAAGCCCTGTTCCTTTGCTCTAAACCCCCATCTGTCTTCTCGTTGACTGAGCCGACTAAAATTCTCTCACACATTTAGCCTTTTTTATTTATTTCAGTCACCATGTTAGCGACTTTTAAAAGGATAAAATTGTGTTCAATAAAGTGTTTAAATGTAAAGTGTTTAACAGGAATCTTTTGGGGTTGGAGGAACCTCAAGAATTTGCGCCTGGCGAATAGGTCAGATTACATTTGTTTATGTATTCATTCTTGGAAATTACGCAAACATATCCTGGCTGATGTAGTTGGAAGTACAAATCAACAGCCACAAAAACAATCACTTTCAGTGTGAGTGATAAACACATGTCATTGGGGGATGGTCTGATTTGTGTGTCCTCAGAGCTGGGTCATGTGACTGAGGACCATGAGATCACCGTGTCATAGCCTGCACTAAATGTTTTCAGCACCAAAATGGATCCTGGGCCATGACACCAGCAGTCAGGTGTAACATTATGTGAATGTCACTGTGGGGGACAAATCTTACCGTTTCATTTTCTACCGTTTGCAAGCACGCCCAGGAAATGCAAGCAACAAAACACAGACAAGGAAACTCATGCTGTTTACTTGTAATTAAATGTGCAATATATTGCTATTAGACAATTTAAAGTTTTTAAATTATTTAAAATAAATCTTTCAGCTGATAGCTGAAAGAAATTAATTTCTGTTTGCGAGACAGTTTGTTAATGTTTGTGACCCAATGTTCACTTCAAACAAGTCAATTTATTAATTGTTATTAATTAATTAATGTATTTGCTAATAAAACATAAACTTTGAATTTAATCACCATTTCAGAAATATTCCAGAAAACATAAAAGTGGAGCTCTCCATGTACCATTCCAATAGAATATTATTGTGTATAGTGTATACTGTACATTAAGGCACATTTTTATTTACTTTATTTATGTTCTTTATTATTTGGTTTATGTATCAAAGTATGATTTATCATATGTGTGCATGTACACATTATTAATTTAGGATTTCCTCAGTAAAATACATTTATTAGCTTTACTTGCAGGTCAGTATGGAGATCCCTGACTGGGCCTCTTTCTGCTTACAGTACGCAGTCAGGTATTCATCTAGTCGATTTATGCAAAAAAAAAAAAAAAATTTCCTTGGGAAATCTGGAATTGGCTGACAGATTTGGATCATGCCTGGTTTAATAATGCTGATTTCTGCAATATTTTGTCCAAGCCTAGAGTTTTACCTGTGTTTCTAACTTATCAAATATTTCTAATTTTAACGATGAATCTAGTTTACAGAATCATAATTTCTTTGCTTCAATTTGTGTGTTCCATTTTACTTGCCCTTCAAATGACTATGCCAGAGACACAGGATTTGGAAATGGTGTATCCTTTTTAAAAAAAGAACACGGACACAGATGTTAAAAAGGTTTCAGAGTTCAGCCCATGTATGACTAATCTAGCCCCACTGCTTTCAAAAAAGATTGGAGTTTTTAAATCTTTCAGCAGCCACATCCTATATTCTTTTTGAATCACTCATGTAAAATGTTGGCCTGATGTTTCAGCACTGGTCTTGAGTTCGTCAACAGAACTATCAATGTACAAATGACAGACAGTAACAGCAAATTGATTTGAAAATGGAACTGTTAGCCATTCATAAATGACTATATTCATGTGTTGGATTTAGTTTAACCTACACACTAAATAATAATATTAAATATTATTATATTAAAAGTATAACATTTATGACATACAAGTCAATAATATGTTCATAGCATAAATATATACAATACCCCATTGTACATATTAATAGATCATTGATAATTCTTATATCTGAAATAGTTATTAATTATATCACTTAAAAGAAAAATAAAGCCATGTCTTTTATATTGTACTTTTATTATTTGTAGAAGAGAATACAAACACCATAGAACGATAAGTGTTTAATGAAATAGTGCTTCTAAGATTTGAATAAACTGAATAAATTGGTGATGTTCTTGGGAAGAACTGTGCTCCTGTTTAATATGAAATTAATATGTGCTTTGGCATTCATGCTCACGGTAACTTGTCATTATTGTCACAACTTCTAAATCAATCATATTTACACGTGCGGCCTGAGCAGTGTCAATATGTATTAGAAGGGTTTTATACTTCATCTTGAAAGACAGCGTACAAACCTCTACTATTTCTACATTACATCTATCTCTCTGTTGCTACATTTCCTTCGCCTCAGACTATCACACATTGAATTGCAAACAGGTCTTTGTTGATGACGTTTTGTTTTTTGTTGATGACTTTGTAGATGATGTCCATGAGATGCTGGTGAAACTCCTGATGGGAACTGCGTTTCAATGGAAAATCACACGGCCATCCTTAAGACTATACCGGAATCCTGAAATGCAGGAGCAGGCAACGGACAGACGTTTGGCATGTTTGTGTACGCAAATCAGCACTTCAGCATGTTGCGATGGCAATAAAACCTGCAGAACCCATGGGCGCGAGCGTAATCAGCAGCAGCTGCCGCGCGCAGTCAGGACCCCAAAAGCCTCTCATTTTAAGTGGTCTTGCAGAAGGAAAAAATGAGGGAGTGAAAATCGCACGCAGTGTCCATTTTCTCCGTTTTTTCCCCCGCTGAGCGGCTTGTGTTTGCGTGTGCTTCGCTGCGCGTGTGTGTCTTGTCAGTGCATGCTTACCTTCTACACATCCCGCCACCAAACTGACCTGCAGGACTTTGAGCCACCCATCTCTCCAATGCGCTATAATTATGGCCGGGGTAACGTTTCAAGGGACGTGCTTACTTGAAAGCTTTTCTGTTCTATTTAAATGATATACTGCCTGTCTTATGGCCTGTAGAACTAAACGGGAGATGAAAGGTTTCAGCCCAGAATGGATTTCTGTCAAAAACCTCTGGGCTGAGAACTGTGACATCACATGGGACCTGACCAGCACATGTTAAGGGGTCCTTTCCTGTCTCTTTAACGCACAGACACATAACTCACAAACCTCTCAAAAAAAGCGACCATAATTATGGTTTTAGCAAAGCATCAACATGGGCTTCATATTCGCACTCACTTAAAGGGAGACAAATCCAGTGTTGTTCTGTTACTTTTGAGCCATACTTTCACCTCTTTAATGGTGGTAATGGTGATGGAACCGTATGGAAGAAACTGTTCATTTTTATATTTTCATTTCATTTATGTTCCTCTTCTCAAGAGGCTTCATTATGTGTTTCCATGAAAAAAAAAAAAAAAACGTATGAATGCCTATTTGTAGACTTGCAGAGTGAAATCTAAGACATCTCATTCTCCAAATAGTTTTTGTTAAGCTTAAAACATACTGAAATGTACCCCATGCCTACAGCTGTACACACAGCTACTTCCCCCAAAGAGAGAAATGCTTTAAACGTTGAACACCTGAACTACAGAAACAAACACCCTAATTCACCTGCCGACCAACCCCCCCCGCTCCTGTCTCCACCCTGCACACGTGCGAAAACCTGCAGCAAAGCGTAATCTCTTTCAGAAGGGGGGTAAAACGACGGCGGCTCGTTGGATGGAGGCGGCAGATAGCGCCTCTGCCGCGCGCGCTTTGAAGGCTCCGCCAGCCTTGCGCGCCTGACATTGAAGACGAGTCCTTGAAGAAGGTGTGAATAACTCCCTGGAAGAAGAGATGAGAAAAGCAGTTTGGTCCTCTCCGCCTTAGCCCACAGCGTGACACAGCCGAGAGCTGTCATGACTGGTTAGTTTACAGTGTTAGCACGTGACAAGGTGCCTTCGAACATGCAAAAACATAGAGGGGGAAGAGATTCACTCGGAATGCGAAGCTTGGTGCGCTCGTGAGATTACTTTCATAGCTCCTTTTCATTGGCTGTCCACAAAGGACCACTGTAAAAATCCTCCAATAGGGCCTCCTGAGGGAGGATCCAGTTGAAACATTATTCTGAGCGCAATGGCCACTGGGTTTAAATCAGCAAGGTGTAAGAGTGCAACAAAAAATGGCACACTTCTACTCTGGAGAAAATTATGCTGGCCCTCTTTGAAATAAAAGGGAATTTACTAAAATAACAGCAGAGCAGACAATAAAATAATATGATAAGCATGCAGGAGTCAATCTGAACCCAGACTCAACCTGAACCCTGAGCCTTTATATATATGTATACGAGTACTGCAACCTCTACTATGGGTTCAGAACAATGCAGACAAGCATGTGATATTAGTTGCCGCTTCTTATCACACCACAATTTGTAAGTGGGGCTTCCACAGACATGATTTGGAGGAGGACCCTTCGTGTACAGCTCTACAGGCAGACTTGCACACACCCCATTGGCCAGTAGGGGTTGGTAGTGAGCAACGCGATGCAAGAATACTGGCCAACTGAAACCCTTACATCCCTGGGTGACATTACAGCCATTCTGTGCTTCAGCAACAAGCCACAGTCGGTAGCTGACGTACAATATCTATGTGCTATTTTATTTTTTGATTTCTCACAAGCCCTTGTTTTCTTTGCAATGGTTTTCTATTTTAAATAATAAACTTTAATATAAAAACATGTGCAATGCCTGTTCTCTCCCCTTTATTTCCTACAGTTCCATACCTTTCTAAGGATGGTAAACATTGTTAATTTGAGAAAGCAAAATGTGAACAGAACAAACCTGAGCTGCAATAAGGTGATCATGTATTAGATCATACTCTAGAAAAATGTCATCTAATTGAGTCATTTCTTATATATAAATAAACAGTTTTGTAGAATACGCAGCAATGTCCTCAGAACGAAGAGCACTTAAAAATTATATCACTACATTATACCAACCACATTCCAGCAAATTAACAATCTAATACTCTCAAAATGTACGAGTCCATTATTCTGTGGACTTGTGTCTTCTCTTGTCATTTGCTTGTTCTTATTAGAGCTTACATTGGATTGATAATGGTAGCAAGGCCTCAGTCGGTTGCATTTTGTACAGCATTAATATAAACTCTAATAGAGCACAGAAAGCTATTATAACTGAAGTCGCAGATGTTTTCAATTTACCCATCAGGCCAGGGCAGGAGGGCAGGAGGGCAGGTTACTGCCCCAGGTCCCTGCTATGAAAGTCGTTGGAGATTATGCCCTGAAAGTGTAAGGCCAGACACTGAATATGTTCTGACAGGCAAAAGAGTTGGTAAGACTAAGACTTTGTAGGTAAAACTGACCGTGCAATAAGAACACTGGACTTAAAAGGCCACTCTGCTTAGAAATGATTTTAGTAGCAGAGTTGTTGGCTAAACAGACCATGCCCCTGAGATATGACTTGATCTGGAATGTGCCACAACCCACAAGCTTATTTTATTTCCTGATCGCGTGCGTATTCACGCATGAACACACAAAGCAATATCAGTTCAATGGTTAGAAACAGCATATGGTGCAACAGATCCTTGATACGATACAGCTCATGCATCAACACAGCCAATAATCCCATTCATATATATTATTGCCTGTAAAAACAGCATACTTTGCAGTTGACCCACCCATGAATCAAACCGACACCAACACCAAAATTGTTACTGACAAGAACAGGAGACTAATTTAGGCAAGACAAAATGTTTATGTAATAAAAACTCTAAGAAAAGGAAATGGATAAAAACAATTACACAATCTCTGAAAGACAGTTGACATAATACTTTTCTGCGCACAATAGGAAAAACAGACATTACGAGCAGACCTTGTTTGGGCCTCTCAGCACTATAGATTTGATAGCCAGAACAGATGCTAAGAAATAAATCACAGTTTAAAAATCTGTGTATGTACTGGTATACTTTACCCAGCATCGTGTTTTGTAAAGACAAGGGTTTCAGAAAATGAATGAAGGTTTTAAATACCAGAACTGAAATGCCAAGCAATACGGAATGCTCTTCTCTGGCTAATTCTTTCGGCTTAGTCTGTTCCTTTGACTTGCTCTCAGCTCTTGTTCCAATAGTTGCATAGATTTGGATAGCATACAGCTCATAGATTTGATTCCATCAAGCGACTGCCAGTCTTTCTACTACAGTGAGCACCATAATTCATTGGACAGTGACACATGTTTTGTTATTTTGGTTCTGTACTCGAGCACTTTGAGTTTGAAAGAATACAATGACAATGAGGTTGAAGTGCAGACTGTCAGCTTTAATTTGAGGGTATTTTATCCATATCGGATGAACTGTTTAGAAAGTATAGAACCTTTTGTACATAGTCCCCCCCATTTTTGAGCATCAATAAATATTGGACAGTTTAACATAATGTAGAATAACGTAATCATTTTTAATATTTGGTTGCATATCCTTTGCATGGCATGACTTCCTGATGTCTGTGACCCAACAACATCAAAAGATTCTTGATATCTTATTTTTAGGTACTCTTACAAGCGATACTATAATCTTTCTGCATTTGAATGGATATCTATGGGAATTGGGGGGTGGGACTAGATTTAGCTGTAAATTATGCTGGAACAGTATGGAATACATGGTTGGCTAAATAGCTGTAAGTCATCAAGGGTCTGACGTATCAAACAAGCCTTAAACCATCACTCTGCTGCCAGATATGCAGTAGATATGGATGGATCACTTTAAAGGATGTTTCTCCTGACAAATGTTCCTATTAAGTCTATGCAAAAATAAGTCAGGAGAAGAAACCACAGGTCCACAGTATCCACACACAATGTTCTCTGAATTAAATCCCTCACCAAACATGCTGCATCTCCCTTCTCCAGGGTCAACTCTCCGGGCCTGAAACAGCAGGCCTGACTGCAAAAGCCATCAGCCGTCTGCCCAGGCAGGGGCGGATAAATCAGGTTGTAATAACAGATACCAGCAGGTAAATGGGCAGGGCTACCCGCTATAAATCTCGCGGCTGCCGGTCACTAAGTGTCCCCTTTGGTGTGGGAGCAGCGTATAATCTGCATTGCCTCTGGTTTTACGGTGACACCCGTGGATTTACTGCTGTGAGAAATTTCAGAGGCCAGGCCTTCATTGAGCCCTTCCTTCTCCAAGTGAAGTTCATTTACACGCCGAGGCGCGGTACAAGCCCCGCCGCGCCTGCAGGACTGACCGCACGTGTCCCGCTTTACGGCAAGACGCTTCAACCTCAAAACCACTTTTCAGTGTGTGAGCTCAGGAGTTCACGGCATCGCGCTCGTTCAATTTTACAGTTTAGTGAACATTGCATGAATCTTTGCCCGCAATTCACCTCAGTGAATTCATTTATTTGGTAATATTCTACGACCTTTAAAGAGATTACTTTTGAAGTCTAAAGATAAACTTGCATGTAAATAGCGTAAGGTAAGCACTGAAAGGAATGCATATTAGCCTGAATATTTAATGGACACTCATAGACAAAGAATATAGATAGCCATTATGAATGGTCAAGCTAGCTGCTTAACTCCCTTGAGACGGGCTGTTCAGTGCACTGCACCATATCAGAGATAAGGACATTCTGAGGCACTGCTGATGCATGCACTCCAGTGCTGAAGTGAAATCAAAACCTCTTTTGGTTTTTGGCATGGCTAAGACTTCGAAAGGCAATAAAAAAATAATGTGGTGCTTGCTTTCTGTTGCTAAAAGATTTTACATATTCAGTGTCATAGTTTATCTTGTATCTCCATTTTAGAGTTAGATACAAAATATTTGTAAATGGTCAATGTTTTATGGCTCCGTGACTAATAAAAGTTTATTCCAAACACCTTGTAATTTCCCAAAAAGTTGCCTTAAACAACACCAACTATATGTCATTTCAACATGTCGTTCTATCAAATATGTTACTTATTAAAATATAGTTTATTCAAAATAAAACCTATGCAGTGTGCACTAACAAATACCCATTTCCTTCTTTTCTAGTAGCTTGAGAAATTGACCACACACACTAAAAAAAAACTCCCACTATAACACGCTGTTCCAGAGATAAGATTGTGATGAATGGGGCAGACAGTCAGACTAACGCACATTTCCAGAAGCAGGGTCAGGTTACAGCACTCTCTGTTGACCAGACCTGATGCAGATCTGTGCATGTCTACGGCTACAGAGTTCCCTATCATGTCAGAGCTCAACGTCTTTTAATGCATCCCTGGGTCCATTTGTTTCTGATTTTTCCCTTTTTCTCCCAATTTAGTAGCCAATTGAACCCCTATTCTAATTCAATTCCCCCCCCCCCGTGTAGCTAGAGCTAGAGACCACGCTGCACAACCCCGTCAATCGGTATTTTTAGGGAGGGCGCTACGTCCTCTACAGGGCCAGCTCCTGACCGTGACACGCCCACTGGGGGGTCCTACTGTGCGCAGCGCTTCTCTCTCCCCCCCCCCCCCACCGCCAGCGCGACCGCTAATTGTCGCTTCCACCGGCCAGGCACGGCTCACGCAGGGGCATGGCGGGGGCGGGGCGGAAACCCCCTGCGCTGGAGTACAACTGCGCTGACTGAAAGTCAGCGCCCCCGCCGCGGCGGCCCAGAAGAATGCTCTTTCAACAAGATTAGTTCACCTTTGCATCACATTCTGTGCTTCTGTGCCTACTGTATGTGGCTTTGTTTTGGTCAGGGAAAACATATATGCTATATTTTAAATGCTATTCTCATCTCATGTTAGTTTTGCCATGTACACGTCCTGTCCCATACACATTATGTGACACATGTTGTTAAATCCATGTGAAACAAGGCTTTATCACAGCTTTGCCATAACAAAACCAATCAATGTCCTTTGTGATGGGATGGCTCACTGTACTGGGAGTTTAGCTGGATAACTGCACTGAGTAAAACCCGGAACCCTCCCAAATCTGGAACATGGACTGAAGTAAAAAGAGCTGTTCCGGGTTTTATTCAGTGCAGTTATCAGGCTAACTCAGCAATCCTGCTTCGTAGTATACCGCCCTGGATTCAAGTGATTCCAGTTAGTCTAGGGTACTGAATCCAGACTGTGGAAACTATCTTTACATTTAGGCATTTTGCAGGCACTCTTATCCTGAGTGACTTACATAAGTCTACACAAACAGTTTTAAGCAACAAATAATTGGTCCCAAGTCATTACTGCCACAACCAGAGGTGGAAATCCAAAGTCCTACCATGTGATTGATTGATTGATTGATTGATACACAAAAACCACACATAGTACACATAAACCTATAAAATAAAGTTGAGTCATAGTCAAACTATGCTAATTGCTAAACTATACAATAACCATGCAAAATGTACAAAGCTCAGCGTAGCCAAGATACAATATAACAATTCATAAATGCATTGTACTTATGAAGGTATTATGCAGTTAATATGATGCCATCATGTCGTAATCACGCCAGTATGTGCTGCTGATTGTATTTTGTGTGTGTGTGCAATTGCCATCACTGTCCCCAAAAACTAGCAAGCTTTCCTCCAGTCACTATAAATGTATCACTTCTCATGTATTACCCTGGTGAAGTCAGAATGTATCACTTCTCATGTATTACCCTGGTGAAGTCAGAATGTATCACTTCTCATGTATTACCCTGGTGAAGTCAGAATGTATCACTTCTCATGTATTACCCTGGTGAAGTCAGAATGTATCACTTCTCATGTATTACCCTGGTGAAGTCAGAATGTATCACTTCTCATGTATTACCCTGGTGAAGTCAGAATGTATCACTTCTCATGTATTACCCTGGTGAAGTCAGAATGTATCACTTCTCATGTATTACCCTGGTGAAGTCAGAATGTATCACTTCTCATGTATTACCCTGGTGAAGTCAGAATGTATCACTTCTCATGTATTACCCTGGTGAAGTCAGAATGTATCACTTCTCATGTATTACCCTGGTGAAGTCAGAATGTATCACTTCTCATGTATTACCCTGGTGAAGTCAGAATGTATCACTTCTCATGTATTACCCTGGTGAAGTCAGAATGTATCACTTCTCATGTATTACCCTGGTGAAGTCAGAATGTATCACTTCTCATGTATTACCCTGGTGAAGTCAGAATGTATCACTTCTCATGTATTACCCTGGTGAAGTCAGAATGTATCACTTCTCATGTATTACCCTGGTGAAGTCAGAATGTATCACTTCTCATGTATTACCCTGGTGAAGTCAGAATGTATCACTTCTCATGTATTACCCTGGTGAAGTCAGAATGTATCACTTCTCATGTATTACCCTGGTGAAGTCAGAATGTTTCACTTCTCATGTATTACTCTGGTGAAGTCAGAATGTATCACTTCTCATGTATTACCCTGGTGAAGTCAGAATGTATCACTTCTCATTTATTACCCTGGTGAAGTCAGAATGTATCACTTCTCATGTATTACCCCGGTGAAGTCAGAATCTCATTTATTACCCTGGTGAAGTCAGAATGTATCACTTCTCATGTATTACCCCGGTGAAGTCAGAATGCATCACTTCTCATGTATTACCCTGGTGAAGTCAGAATGTATCACTTCTCATGTATTACCCTGGTGAAGTCAGAATGTATCACTTCTCATTTATTACCCTGGTGAAGTCAGAATGTATCACTTCTCATGTATTACCCTGGTGAAGTCAGAATATATCACTTCTCATTTATTACCCTGGTGAAGTCAGAATGTATCACTTCTCATGTATTACCCCGGTGAAGTCAGAATCTCATTTATTACCCTGGTGAAGTCAGAATGTATCACTTCTCATGTATTACCCTGGTGAAGTCAGAATGCATCACTTCTCATGTATTACCCTGGTGAAGTCAGAATGTATCACTTCTCATGTATTACCCTGGTGAAGTCAGAATGTATCACTTCTCATGTATTACCCTGGTGAAGTCAGAATGTATCACTTCTCATGTATTACCCCGGTGAAGTCAGAATGTATCACTTCTCATGTATTACCCTGGTGAAGTCAGAATGTATCACTTCTCATGTATTACCCTGGTGAAGTCAGAATGTATCACTTCTCATGTATTACCCTGGTGAAGTCAGAATGTATCACTTCTCATGTATTACCCCGGTGAAGTCAGAATGCATCACTTCTCATGTATTACCCTGGTGAAGTCAGAATGTATCACTTCTCATGTATTACCCTGGTGAAGTCAGAATGTATCACTTCTCATTAAATAAATCTTAAATATGTATCTTAAATATGAATCTTAAATACGTATCTTAAATATGTATCTTAAATATGTATCATAAACCCGGAACTCAAAACAGCATGATCTAGTGTTAACGCAAATATCAGTTTAAAAAAAATTCTAATAAAAAACCACTGTATAACCTTCCCTGAGGTTGAGCACCACAGCAGCTACAGGGCAGAAGGTGTCAATCAGATGCACTGCTTTGAAGTTCCAGCTGCTCCCATTTCCTCTTGTCACAGGTGTGGGAACTAAGGAATGGTGAGAACCTGACCCAACCGTCAAATAAACCCTCAGCTTTAATATAAATATGCTGTATAAATTCAAAATCTCTATGAAAATACATCTTATTCCACATCTGCCCCGCAGGTGAAGATGAGGCTATAAATTCCTCAGGTGTAAAATGTGTTACTGCATACACAGTGTAACATTAGATCTTAATACAGGTGTAAAACCCAGTGGCTCAAATACCCCATATTGTTTAAAGTGTTGAAACAAGCTGTTAATATGGATTTCACTTCCTTGCAGTGGGATCACCATGTGCAACACGTATAGTTTAACTTCATTCTGTGATTCAAATTACATTGTGTTATGTTACCCATTAGATTTTTTTTCAGACTATTTATGTATCTGACTCTTCTCTCCCCATCCCGTCTGGAGACCCAGAAAATCGACTGAACACTTGTGTCACCGCTATATCCCCAGTGCACACTGGGGGCACTACAGTTAAAGCATACTAATTCTGATATACCTGCCTTCTAGACAGTAAGTATTGTCCACTCTGCAATCCATGCAGCATACTACAGAAGAGCTGGTACATGTTTCAGATAATAACTGATAATTTGTAGGTGCCTGGAAAGTAGCAAAGAGTTGTGCATTTTATTTATGTGGCTTCAGAATATTTTCTAGTTGCAAAGCGGAAGTTTCTCTGCCAACTCATAGCCTAAGAATATATTATTTTTTGAACCTTTATTTATACAGGGTATACACACATGCCCTTTTACAACAATACCCTGTTAAGGCCCCCTTTATTGCTTTTAAGCAGATATCGTCAAAGATGATTGGCTGCTTTGATCGGAATCCAGAATCTACATCAGATCTGGAGCTACTCTAACTTGCTTGTTTTGTCCGGTGATTTTTTTCTTGGAGAAAATGTGACATATTTCATATTTTACTAGTGTAATTGGGACACATTAGACAACGCAAGTGACCAAGCACTTAATAAAACTTGAAATAAATAAGCGGGGGCCTTGAAATAAAAGATCCATCAGAACTATTTGCACAGGTGACCTTGCCGCATGTGCAGTTTATAGCCGAAGCACCAGTCAGTCCGTCGGATTGTGAACTGGCAGGAGCAAAAAGCAAAAAGCAAAAACACAGAGGATCCTGCAACATCGTTTAGGACTGCTGTTTGGGAGCATTATGGATTTAGGGCCTGATTTACTAAGACCTTTAGCGAGTGCAAAACCTTTTAGCACACGCAAAACCAATAACAAAACCAATGATTGGTGCAAAACAAATACCATGACCAATCATTGGTCATGTTAAAAAAAAACATGATGGCCCATTTTCGTTGGCTTCACCCCGATGTGTCCGTGACAAGCACAAGAAGCACAGATTTAGTGGTGCTTTACCTTTTGAGAGAAAACTTAAGTTACTTATATTTTGAAAGAAAACCTGTGAAAACCTGTTTGTTCTTATGCTTTTGATAATGACTTGATTACATTTTGATAACCATTTTAATAACATGTTTTGTAAAAAAGAGTTTGTAATTGTCAATGGCACTTTTTCACTCTGCTTTAAAAAAAACGTCCAGAATCAAACCTAGTTTCCCAAGACGCAGTCCTGAGGCCTTGGAGGCAGTCCATTATACTTTCAATATACTGAACCAATTATTGTGCTTTACTGTGGAAAGAAACATTTTAATTGGTTCAAGCAAGTTAATGACTGATTAATTATTGTAGCTCCACCCATTACGAGATTCATGAACCCTCACTTTGCCATCACTGCTGAATGATGAAGTTTTTCAGTTGCTAGCGTTATTACTTTAGTAATTTATCTATATTTTATTGATCAAACTCAAGACTTTCCCACATTAGCCAACGTCAGCTAAAGCACCCCGCCTCCCAGCCCCTCCCCCGCAAACCCAGAGTCTTATTTTTGTTGCCAAATATCCTCCTCTTTCAACAAAAACATTTATTTTAAAAACTCTCTCTAATGTGGGCTTCTTTATGTCAAACAACAGAGTTCTTAAATTCCCACTGTGAGTAAAAATAATATAAGGCAGCATAATAAAACATGGGGAAACAATGGATACCCCCCTCCCACCACACACATATATTTTGTCCGAGCTGTGGAAGTTAAGCAAATTTAGAAAATGGTATTTTTGTCTGGAATACTCAAAACATGTCCAGATTGTTTCTCAGACCATACAGTTTATCCAGGACAATATCTTTACAAATGACTGTTGTATAATTAACAGCGCAAACGCACGTCCTGAACCAGAGTTCCTTAGTCCCCATCAGGTACTGTCATAATATTCGGGTTTTTTTGTAAGGCGTGACTGACATATTTAAGAAAACCAACAACAAAAAAATAAGAAATCTTGGAGATATCACATGCAGCCAACCCCTTCATAGTGCCTATTGTCATATTTTTGAGATTCAACAACCTGGATGTGCATGGAAACAGGGGTGCAGGAAAGGGTTATTTTTGTTTTTAACATCAGCAAGTCACTCCATGACTTCAACAAATTGTGTTGTCTGACCAGCCCTTTCTTTTGCCCATTTTCAGAGGACCAGACTACACAAAAATAAAACACACTGCTGATTTATAAAAACAATAAACAGTATAATACTGCTGTATTTAATGGCAGCATTTTGTTACCAAAATCATAGCCATGGTTCACACTGAGTGATTCCATTTTGGGTCCAAGCATTGATATATTTTTTAGGGGTGAAGGAACATCTTACACATAAAACAGCACCTTTTAGAGGTTCAAACAACACTGCTTATAGCTTAGCTTTTTTATTTTTGTCCTTCCTTCAATTTTAATTAATTATATGGTTTGGAGTTTAGCACCATGCTATCAAGCTGCGACTTCTCAAGCAAAGAGTGGAAGCAGTCCAAGTCTGCAAATGGGCCTCACGCCTCATGACAGCAACAGGACTACGCCTCAGAGACACAATATGGCAGGCAGCTGATCACAGTTATAGCACAGAGACATACATTTTTAGCGGCTCCGCACTGCTCTTGGAATAGCCTGTAGGCTGACTAGGCCCTACTAAACTAAATGTTTGGTGCAGAAAAAAACTAGCCACTGGTTAGTTGTCCAGATGAGGAATGTTTTCGTAAGTTTTATGTACACAGGCAGGTGAATGCTTGAAGGCATTCTCTGACCCCCTGTGATCACTACAATTTAGTCACTTGTCATAAACCCCTAAAGTTCATATGCATGCATTCCCACATGTCACTTATATTTCTCACAGTAAATAAAATGTCCAGCTACGATAGAAAAAAAAATGGTTACACTTATTAGTTTGGGAGTGCCGGAGATCGTCCCGGTTTTTTGCTCCATCCAAACCTATAACTACATAACTGGATTCATTTTTAATTAATCAGTTGTAATGAATGCAGGTGACCATGTGCTGGAGGCACTCGGCATTTCACCATTCAGAATATTCAGAATCAGACTTTTAATCACCCATAAAACTCTTCCAATCAAGCTCAGATGGAACAAAAAACAGAAAGGTCACCGGCTCTCCAGGACCAGGGTTGCCTACCCCTGCTCTAGATGAACAGCAAACAGCTCTTTTACATGCTGACATCCATCAGACTCATAAAACGGCAGCACTGTGTGACCTTTATTTTTCACCTGAGAAAAGATACTACCCAATTTACTGATTTACCGCCACTGCTTTAAACCATTATATTGTACTTAAATATTGTAGCGTTAACTCTTACAGACGGCCATGATGCCCCCTATAAGAGTAGAGAGGCCAGCAGTGTGACTGGCTGCTGACACCACAAACACGTCCACCACACACCATAGCCCATTCAACAACTGGTGCTTCTTCCCCTTAAAAGCATACTGAACTTCGTTTGAACATAATGTTGTATAGCTGCCTGGCACCGATATTAGTCGTAATATGCAAGCTCACCTTCATGAGTTGCTCCAGTGGTCAGAAACTGACGTTTTTTCACTCTCCATTCACTTCCATTGCATGGCGGAAAAAAGTCTCAAAAGCACATGTTTAGCACATAAACGAATGCAAACTACGCGGATTGTGCCGATATATATAATCACGACATCCAGAACCGAACGTTTGAAACTTTTTAACCAATTTTTGATTGATTTGATTTTGAATAACTATTTTCTGAGAACTAGCAACTGTTGCTAGCTTCTTTACTGTTTGGTTTGTTTAATGACGCACGCTTCAGGAAGTGAGTGGGACCATTACGGCGCAGGAACGAAACAAGGAAGTTAATAAGCTTACGAACGGATCTTCTTCCAAACCTTTGTTTGGAAAACATTTTAAATATCACGAATGGAGATTTTTATCTTTTCAAACGCCCAATTCCGGATGTCGTGATTTTCTATCCCTTATGGAAATGTAATACACTGCAGTATATTTTAAATATATTGTGAAGATAATTTAGATATATTTACAATATACTGCAGGGGATATCGGCATAATCCGCATAGTTTTCATTTGTTTATGTGCTAAAAGTGTGCTTTTGAGACCTTTTTCTCCATGCAATGGAAATGAATGGAGAGAGAAAAAACGTCATTCTTCGTTAGTCAGTTTCTGACCACTGGAGCAACTCATGAAGGTGAGCTTGCATATTATGACTAATATCAGTACCAGGTAGCTATACAACATCATGTTCAAACAAAGTTCGGTATGCCTTTAATGGCATCTGAAGACCAGCTGCAGGCACAATGCATTCTCAAATCCAGCATTTCAAAGGATACACTCTTCAATAGAGGCTTGATTTGGAATCCTACTTACACTATGTGGAACAAAGCAATGGCTCCTGGAGGTCATATCACCAGAAGACAGTATTTTTTGATAGAAACCTGAGAACCTATAAATAAGCACTTTTTCAGACAGGCAGGGGTAAGCCTGTCTTAAGATTTGGTGACAACAGAAATCTGTCATATTTCTAAGACTCTAACTCAAGAAAAAATTATTATGTTTAGATTGCATATTTTGGGAATGTTATCCAATTCCAAAAATGATCACAAGTCAGAAATAATAAAAAAAAGCAAGGAGACAGCATTTTAAAGGGTTTGCAACACCAACGTTTTCTAGACCCTGGCATCTGTGAAAGGCATCACTTTTGGGTGTTAAGCTCTACACACAGAGAGGCTGTTAAGCCCCGCAGTGCCCGGTGATGTACGATAGTGTCCTGAGAATGTGTCCTTAAAGTGCTCGGGAATGTGTGGCGTGTCCCTCAAATGCACCTTGATTACCAAGCGCTGCCAAAGCGCTGGAGCTCTGCGACTGAAATGGGTTTTTTCTGTCACCTCTTTACAAAATACTCTGCAATGTTTTTTTGTTTGTTATTTCATTGCTCTTGAAAAAAGGTATTTACGGGGTGTTTTGACGTGACGAGATTTCTAACTAATAATAGTCAGGGAATGTAACATTTAGGGCATGTAGGTCAGCAGAGTTGTACCTGTTCAACCGGGTACCTGCAGTCGGGCTCTGCCAGCCGTGTAGGAAGTGGACACTCAATTGACTGACTCTTTGGTTGCCACAAGGTTATTTTAAACTTTCTCCTCAACAATGAGTGTTCTTTGTGGTCTTTTGTTTCAAGATACAATCATTTAAATTGTTTATATAGCATTGCACTTGCGTTGCCATTAGAAATCTTGAGAATTGATTAAATGGACTGCAACCTGTGATGTGCTCTGTGACCAGTAAAGAGCACCACATACAACAACTGGATTCATTTCACTGCTTAAAGTATTTAGGGCTTGAGTTACCTTTGGCATGTGCAAAACCTTTTAGCGCACGCAAAACTAATAACACAGCCAATGATTGGTGCAAAAAAAATACCATGACTAATCATTGGTCATGTTATTGGTTTTGCGTGTGCTAAAAGGTTTTGCACAAGCTAAAGGTCTTCGTAAATCAAGCCCTAAGTGATAAAAACAGAAGCAAGTGATATGGTTTCTACACCACACATCACATTCCTGCTGATGCAGATGCCTGATTCTGTATCAGCTCAGGAAGGAAGGCTTTCCCTAAAGGGAGGCCTCAGCCGCAATAAAAATGCCAATGCATCGCTTTAAATGGGGATGGTGTCCAGTTCCCAGTGCTGCCCGCTGTACTTCAGGTTAAGAAATCAGGCTCCAAAGGTAGTTTAAAGGGAATTTAAAGGATGGCGGTTTCACTTTCACACCGTTAATTAGCAGGTGGGTTGAGGGGTTTCTGCTGGCGTGGGCCCGCGCTACAGGAAGGAAGCGTTTAGGATACCTTGCGGCCTTAAACGGTTTAAAGACGGCAGCCCTGCTCATAAGATTAGGGTCCTTCTGCCTTGACCAGCTGTCTCACTTTTGTTAAGGTGGACTGTTTTTCACCAGCGGGGTGGTTGGACTGAAGAATGCTCCCAACCCCCCCCTCCCGTCCCGTCCCTTCCTGATGGCGTTAGCAGGTTTACGAATCGAGGAGGAATTGTTGGGGGTGAGACAGTAAAAAAACAACAAAAAACCAGGCCTGGATCTTCAGACTGGGAAAGTTATCAGGACATCTGATAGGACATGTAATAGGCCTGTCTTGCCTCATTGACCGCCTCCCTCTATCTCTGCCCTATGTATCAATGCAAAGACATTTGTAGGGTATCAAGAGGAACAAAACGACTTGGGGTGGGAGGGAGGCTGTTATCCTGTGCCGTCTTCATTTTTTTTCTGAGGAAGTGGAGCGGTGTCTCCGATCCTGTGGCGCGTAAAGCTGTCAAACGCCTCCGCTGATCAAGGGAGGAGAAAACTGCACCGATCCTTTACTGCGCTTAAGAAGGTACAGTGAAGTATCCAGTGTTTCATATATTCTTAAGGGTCAGATTGTTCTAGAATCAAGAATTCCTTGCACACATGATATGGATATTTGTCGGTTAATTCCAGAAAGTCACTGATTTTAAGACGAGAAGAAATTCTGGTAATTTTTTTTAAATTACCGCATTGGTCCCACAGCCTTTATCATATTTTTGAGTGTTCTAGATTTGAATGTCAATAATAAGTAATAATAACAATTAAGGTAAACTAATATATGCAGCAGTATGGTGTAGTTAAGCGATTTAATTAGTCGCAGCTGATGATTATCTTTCATTTACCGAAAGCTAATATCCATCTTTATCAGATTTTGTATTTGAAAGAGCACATTCTGCCTAGTACTCACGTCTAGGGAAAATTAAAACAAATGAATTAATTAATATATAAATAAATAAATGAAAAAGCTATATGAAACCTTCTCTCAATATGCATGTAAGAGTGCAGACTTTAGATGAGATTTGCGCCAACTAATCTGGCCACACACTATAAATGAGTTTACAAAAGTCACGGCCTTAATTGGTGTCTTCCATGGCTGGAGGTGACATCACTCCTAACTGGAGCAAACTCTCTCCAGATGAGCCACTGGGGAGTGTATCTGAAAAGCGATTAAATACCGTCTCCGTGCGCAGCTCCCTGGATGGAACAGGGCACTGCTGTAATAATGTTTATCTATGAGGCACTGCAATCGGGACTTGGTTGCAGTTGTTTACCTCGGTCTCAGGCCCTAACCCGCGACCGGTCCCGCCCACCCCCCACCTGCAGTCCGCGATGTCTCACGGATCATTAGTACCACATGTTTTGTAAACTTGAACTAAAAAAATAATAAAAAGTTGCCTTTCCCCCCCCCCCCTTGACTTTACTGACATTGCTCGCCTATTATTGACACGTTACAATTTCTCAGGACTGCTGCGATATTGCACACCCAGTCAGAGCATGTGGGAGTGAAGATGAAGCTGATGCAACATTTAAAACTGCACCAGCTTTCCATAAGACAACACAATGGAGTATGCCGTTATTCCAAGATATGCCATTATAAGCATATGATAGGATATGATCAGATTTTCCATTCTGGCCAAGTCCCACGTCAGGTAAAACAAAGGTATATTATGGGAGTGGGAGGGGGACACACACTGTCCCTGAAGGGGGTGGGGGGCCGGTGTGTGTATGTGTGCGTGCGTGCGTGTGTGCGTGCGTGCGTGTGCGGGCTCTGACTGCTGCTCCAGCTTCCTGCTCCTGCTTCCTTTGTTCTGCCCTGTGAGAGCCTCGGCTGCGCACAGAGCTGGGCCCAGCATGTGTTCTTCTAATTTGGCCTGATAACTGCCAGATGATAGAGGCCGGGGTGAGCTGCAGGCGGCGTGCAGGGGACAGCGTATGCAGGGGAGTGGGCTGGAGATGCCTCGCGTCTGCGCCTCCCTCTCCTTCCATAGCGCTTTTCCCGTCACTAGTCTCTGACCCCCCACGCCGAAAGACGACTTAAGCACCACTGGGGAAGGAGGCCAATCAGTCACGAGAAAGCTGCTTTTCAAGGAGTCAGACCTGACTAATAAATTAACTCGGGTGTCTCACAGTCCGTTGTTACGAGAAGCAAGATACGTATACAGCAGGCATAGATTCAACCATAAGACACGGCATACTTCAAAATTCAATAAAAACAAAAAAATATATATCATTTTCTAATATGCAACATTAGAAGGTAAACAAGGTAATTATGGACTGTAAGTTTTAAGTTATAAGGGATAAGTAACAAAAATGTGTAAATCTTCTTAAAAGCAAAAAAAAAAATTTGCAACTCCACACAAGACTACAGTTTTAATAAGCATATCACAATATAGAATTTTGAAGTTTTGTGTCAAGTAATATAATAGTTATAGTATGACTACTTTATGCCGCATTGGAAAGTCAACCACAAAGCCTAAGTTCTTTCTGTTCAGATGTAGACACCGACCACCCAAGTGGTTATCTGAATATTGCTTCTCATGCTACTTCAGTGAAAAGTATTTTAACACTGTGAAATTGTGCTCCATTTATTTTTTCATCTTTGAACTTTTTGGCATTGAATTATCATTAATAAACTCAGCTGACTTCATTATTGAGCCTTTTGCTTGACGTAACACAGTTTTTTAAGTTAACCCTGTTTATGGGACTGTATATTAAAATGTATTTAACCATGATTAAAGTTGAAAAATCTACAGGCCTACATTAAAGCTACATTGCAATTTCTGTCAGGACAACTCACGTATTTAAATGACATGTTTAATGAATGAATGTGCTGCATAATTATTTTAGTTTGGCGGTGAATGGATCTGCTTTAGTACTGCTCCGGAGCACGGGCATCTCCCCCCGCTAAACAGGAGATGACCAGAAACCCCCCCCCATACTAAAGCAGATCCAAACAACAGGTGGAAGCTGGGTTCGTGGAGGGTGACAGCAACTGACTTTCTTTTAACACAATCCATAAGCAAACAAGAGCAGCGCATGACCATTCAGAGAGAACGGATTCTTGGCTTAAAAAGGGCGCTCCATTAGAGGTGTGTGCATGTCATTGGTGGAGTGTGGGACGCGTGGTTGCTAGCCAACCATGGTTGGCTACAGCGAGAGGTTTTCCGACAGAACTTGCTTTGCGCACTAACGTTCGCAACGCTCATTTCTCTACATACTGACAAGACATAAGCTTAGAGTCTGGACCTTGGACTCCTAACTACTGATTAGTTAAATGGCATCCATTTTCTCCGGATATCCAAGTGCCAGCATTTACATTCATAGTATCATTCTCATATCATTCCTGGAACAAGACAACAGACTATTCAGCAGCTACCATTCTTTGGTGAACTTTTGAAAATGATCATTGAAAATGCCCAGATCCCAGGATGCATTGCTGTAGCTGGCGCATATTGCAGATCCCTTTGCCAAGCTTGATTTAAGTAAACTTGGTCAGACAACAGAACAGTATTTGTACCTGCATCAGAGAAAGATATCGGACATGCATTAGAGAAAGATGGGCCAAAGATGTCTCATTGTCTTACATTGTTTGGTATAAATGGGGTAATAGATGGGTTATATTGCTATCTACACATACAGCGCCCCCAAAATGATTAACACCCTTGTGTGAAGGTAACTCATTTCTCACACAAATACATGCAGAAGTTCCCTACATTTTATTTATTTGGGCAAGTGCTGAGAACACCATGACATGACATAATACGCATGCACTTTCCTCCCTTAATTATGGGCTCAAGATGTGACCGGCCCAAGGAAGAGAAGCCGCAGAGAATGGGAGTTGAAGAAGCAGCAGTTTTTTTTTTTTAAACCGGTGTTTTTGATTTTACTAGATTGAGTGCTGGATTGATTTGTTTTGGTGTACAAGCCCACTTTAATTTAGTTCATTTTATACAATAAAGGAGGGGTGACATGTTTTTTTAGTTTCACAAACTTGGCTGTGTGCTGTGTCATTATAATAGTCCAGTAGCTCCAGACTCCAAAAAGGGCTAAGTCAAATCTTTCAAGAGCCTTCAGACCCTTTGATCTGCATTTTGAATTGCCCTCTTGAATCTAAACCACTAATTTTCAATTGGGTTCAAGTCAGACAGATGGCCATTGTAAAATGGTAAAAACATGGCCAGTAAACTGTTTCTTGGTTGCCCCCCCCCCCCCAAAGAATGAATGGAAGAACTGCTTAAGCTTAGTTGAGCCAGACTGCCTTACTTTAAAGAGCAAGATTATGAAATGTCATCTTTCAAAAACTTAAAAGGTTTTGACAAACCAAGATTGTATATTGTGTCAAGCTCAGTCAAACTTAATTAATTAGAAACAACAAAAGAGTCCTCCACACTGTGACCTTCCAGGCCATGGTCAGGAAACACTGATCTAACTCTTTTACTTCAGTCCCACCAACCAGAAAACACTCGCTCCATCAATGATCTCCAGAAAACACTCGCTCCATCAATGGTCTCCAGAAAACACTCGCTCCATCAATGGTCTCCAGAAAACACTCGCTCCATCAATGGCCTTCAGAAAACACTCGCTCCATCAATGGTCTCCAGAAAACACTCGCTCCATCAATGGTCTCCAGAAAACACTCGCTCCATCAATGGTCTCCAGCCAAGGGAAAATGGATGCCACTGTGCTGAAATGGTTTCAAAAAACCACAACATTACACACACTCAGTAGAATACAACCACACTATAGATTACACTTATCATTTGAAACTATTAACACAGCTCTCCTATTACTAGTGTGAATATAAAATTGCTGAGGCAGAACACATCGTTAGACTAAATATCTACAGGGAATTGTATTTGATCTCTCACGATAATTATCTTTATTCATGTCAAATAACTGAAACGATCAGTATCTGATTTAGTAAAAGCAGTACAAACAACATAATTTTATCTTGAAGGGATAAATCGCCCCAGTAACATCGACATTATCTTACAGTGTCCAAAAGACCTTGATCCAAACACCATTTCCTGTTTTTCTGCAAAGTGTTCTACATTATCTTATGCTGTCTCAAAGCCCTTGTTGCAAACACTACTTCCTTTTGTTGTGTAAAGCATCTTTGTGACAGTGTTTCTGTAAAAAAAAATCACCCTGGCCCCTCGGCCTCCAACACATTGTTATGTCGCTTAGAAAATCGAAAACCAAAAAACTAAAAACAAATTCTGGTCATTCTGCTCAGTTTGGATACAATTTCACAAATGTGTCCATTTTCCTCACCATTACCAGTAAAGACAAATTATAACTCCACTGTCACCTAAAAAATACCATTAAGTTGTATGCTACCACAAAAAAAAAAATTTCAACAGAAAGAACAATATACCTTTGCTTATCTGCTGGTTGTTATGAATTCGTTTTTATATCAGCCCCCAGAGTAATGGAGCCTTCATGTACACTGCCTGGCCAAAAAAAGTCACACACTCTAAGATCTCGTTGGACCGCCTTTAGCTTTGATTACAGCGCACACTCGTCATGGCATTGTTTTGACAACCTTATGCAACGTCACAACATTTATTTCCGTTCAGAGTTGCATTCATTTTTGGTCGAGATCTTGTATTGACGACGAGAGTCGAACCACTCCATAAAGTCTTCTCCAGCACATCCCAAAGACTTTCAATGGGGTTAAGGTCAGGACTCTGGTGGCTAATTCATGTGTGAAAATGATTCTTCATGGTCACTGAACCACTCTTTCACAATTTCAGCCTGATGAATCTTGGCATTGTCGTCCTGGAATATGCCCATTGATGGGATAACCTGGTCATTCAGTACATTCAGGTACTCAGCTGACTTAATTGTATTGCTGCATAACATCGCTGAGCCTAGACCTGACCAATTGAAGCAACCCTAGACAATAACACTGCCTCCAGAGGCTTGTACATTCCCATTTGTTAGCGTCAGATCTAATTGTGACAGTCTGGCTCTATGCACAATTCATGCTGTTGTCTCGCTGTGCAAACGTCACACAGCTGTACAGATAATTAGGAAGATAAGGAGGCACAACCACTCTGCAATGCCCCTACACACTCTTATTTACTAATGTTTCAGAGATTCCATATGCAGATATGCACTAACTACTGAAAGCAATTTCTCACAGTTCACTTCAAAGTGCAGGAAAACAATGGCAGAATTCTACACACATCTAATGCTGCAATTAGGGCAAAATGTATATAATCCTTTCAAATCATAGCCATTTCATTTAGTATCTATTGCTATACAAAAATATATTTGCTGAACTCTTAAAATGTATACCACCAATTAAGGTCAATTGACTACATTTATAGCATTTTCCAGTCTTGATAACAACATACTTTATATTGTTTTGTGTTACCACTCATTTAGTGGAATTTAAGCCACAACACCACAGGTCATTTATAAAATGATGGGTGAATTTAATGTTGATGATAACAATGCAATTAATTTAATATGTCAACCAAATAACATTTAATTACAGGCATTTAGCAGACGCTCTTACTTATCCAGAGCAACTTACAAACTTTTTATTATTTATTTATTTATTGAAATTTTTTACATATTATGTATTTATACAGCTGGATATATACTGAAGCGATTCAGGCACCTTGCTCAAGGGTACAACAGCAGTATCTTACCTGGGAATCAAACCTGCAATCTTTCGGTTACAAGGCCAGTTCCTTAACCATTATACTACACTGCCGCCCTGCCACAATACATGAAAGACGTACCGAATGAAGAAAGGAATACTGATTTTGAAAAGCGTCTCTTGTACCTATAATCTATATTTGCTTTTCTGTGGCCGGACAACAACAGAAGGTCCAGAAGACTGTGGTTATGAGATCCCAAGACAAAAACTCCAAAGTGTATTGCTATTCATGTTCCATTGACCACACAAACAATGGCTAAGGTTTCCGCGGCTGGTCGTTCTGCACAGGTCATCACGTCCTCAACAGCTCGTAACATTTAATACATTAAATATCACGAGCCATGCATGCTCATAAAGTCCAGAGAGCTTCCTGCTGCTGTGCAGGGGTTTATGACTGCAGCTTTCTTTGCACTGCGCGCTGAATGCAATGCATCATAGATGCGGTTTTTCTGTTAAATGAAAAATTACGTATTTCCCATGGAAGAGCGTTCATTAGAGGTGACTTCATCCTGCAGACCTGCGATGTGGGATAATTCGGTTTTTCCTGAAATATAACCCACAAAGCCGCTTGTGCAGTATACTGTCATCCACTGTATACTATCTCCGAACACTCATTTTTGACATGAAATATATTAATCTCAGAGGTCTTTGATGGTAGAAATGTGAAGGACAGCACAGGATTGTGCCACCGAAGACCATGTAGCCACAGAGCCCCAAAGCTCCCAGCCACCATGTTATATTTAATAAACTATACTGGGTTGATATTAAAGAAGCATTAATATCAGTAATTGGATGTTCACTGAGGTGTAAAGCAAAATTTGAATGATTTTTAAGACCTTAACTTTCATTCCTTTCATTACCTCACAATCGCATTGCTTCCATACAGAGGTAACAATAAGGCCATCCGACAGTCTGGCTTTCGACCAGTTCAACCAGAAGGCTTTTGTCTCTTATTATGGCAAGGCACGACATCACTGTTGCTCACCTTTCATTGTAAGTCCTGTAACAGGAGCCAAAATGGCTGTCTGCTCTAAAATGGACTGCTGTTGGACTATAATAAGCATCGCTACAGTGGAGCTACAGTTCACATCACTATAGAAAAAAAATATAGCTGTCAGCACTCCGTGATGAACCTCTTTAGTGGTTCCTTTCTTTCTTCCTTCCTTCCTCTCTGTCTTTCCACAGGTCCTTCACGGAGAGCTCGGTAACAAAATGTTCTGGGCTTCAGCTGGGAAACACAAACCTTCCCATTAAAGCCTTCCTCAAACGTTTTACAGCACCATAAAGAACAAACAATACAAGACTAAAGATTGCCATAATTGCAATGTCCACTATAATAAGGCACATGAAATAATATTAGCAGAGTGTGTTACACACTGCTTATTTTGATTCTCCCCAGGAGGGCTTTGCTCACCCCTCCCCCATTTAACATAATTGCACATGTGCAAACAAAAAACAACATGTCTGTTTATCTTTCCATTATTTATTTTTCTCTTGTGTTAAGAAGTTAAAAGTTAAACTTCAAATTTAAGTTTAAACTGTTTTGTTTGGAGTTTAAGTACTTGTTATTCACATAAATAAATTCTTGAAGTAGTAAGTAATGTTCGGGCAACTTAAAATGGCCCTAAGAGTGTCACATAAAAAGATTGAGTGTGGTTCATTTTGACTCGGTCCCTAGAATAGTGTGTTTCACATGACTCCTGCATCACTGTGAGACCTGTGCACTGCAGTCGGGCAGATGCTTTTTGTCCGAGTCCATTTGTTCTTTATTAGGCAGAGCCGACGTACTCTCAGACTGGAGCTACGGAAACGCTGTGCTCCTGTCGGGTTACAAATAACGTCCTTAAAATATTTTTTTTTGCAGGGGGAAAAAGGCGCTATCTGGACCTATTTACAACAAAGTTGTGATTTGGGGGGTGGTGGAAAAAATAAACTGTCTAAAAATACTGTTAAACTGTCAATCATCACAATCTTACTGTGAGGTTGTAAAACACTTGCAGCAATGTTTTATACTGCCTCTATCAATCCAGCAGTGGACCAATAGAAATTCTTGGTGAAATGACCTGTGGGTGTTAACATACCCTTGGAGTTCTTATTCTCACACCTTCCGTGGATTTTTCTAATCGACCTTGTTCCCGTTTTTTCCCCACTGAAACCTTTTTAACCTGTCATTACCCCAACTGTGCTGCCATGAATCCTTAAACTCTATTTATTACACCACAGGGACCTCGTAAACCAAAGTCTAGCCACTTAGACTAAACATCCACGCGTACAAGTCTTTCGAGCACTTCTTAAAGATTTCCCTGTGACGTTTACACCTTTCTATCGGAGGGGAAGGTGCCACGCAGTACTGCGATTCTCAAGAAAGGCTTTCCTCTGTGGGAGGTTTGTGACCTTGACCAAACTTATCCTTTTCTTTAGAATAGCCCTGCCACTTGTCTACCATACTTTACAATAGCCCTGCCACTAAAGTCCTACCATACTTTACAATAGCCCTGCCACTAAAGTCCTACCATACTTTACAATAGCCCTGCCACTAAAGTCCTACCATACTTTACAATAGCCCTGCCACTAAAGTCCTACCATACTTTACAATAGCCCTGCCACTAAAGTCCTACCATACTTTACAATAGCCCTGCCACTAAAGTCCTACCATACTTTACAATAGCCCTGCCACTAAAGTCCTACCATACTTTACAATAGCCCTGCCACTAAAGTCCTACCATAGTTTACAATAGCCCTGCCACTTGTCTACCATACTTTACAATAGCCCTGCCACTTGTCTACCATACTTTACAATAGCCCTGCCACTAAAGTCCTACCATACTTTACAATAGCCCTGCCACTAAAGTCCTACCATACTTTACAATAGCCCTGCCACTAAAGTCCTACCATACTTTACAATAGCCCTGCCACTAAAGTCCTACCATACTTTACAATAGCCCTGCCACTAAAGTCCTACCATACTTTACAATAGCCCTGCCACTAAAGTCCTACCATAGTTGCAGTCTCCTCCCTTCCTCTGCGGTTTAGAGCGGACAGATGCACACACTACATAGCACGTACACAATGACTACCATGAGTTTCAGTAGTTACAATCCAGACATGAAAATGTATCATAGTATTATGTATAAATTAGTTGATGACACCCGCTTGTGCAAAGTTCTGAGAGTGAGAATTCTCTCTCCACCCCTTTTTGGTACATGGACCCATTTAAACAGTTATGTGCACAATATACAGTATGTCTTTGTTTCTTTATTTTTTAAATTTTTTATAGCGGCTATTGATCTTGGGCCCCCCACAATTTCCATATAATGCCCCCCTAGTCAGTGCCAATGGTTGGCACGGCTTCAGAACACAAGAACTATATTGTGACGGGGACCAATAATGGATACAAATGACTAAAACTTCTGTGCAATGACTTATTGATATAGGGAGCTGGGAGGACCTTCCCCGTTGTATGACCCATCTACGCTCTGTAGTTCAGGTCCTTATGGAAGAGCCAGACATTGCAAAAGAGGCTCATTAGAGAATACTGTATGTGTGCTGTCTTTGATGTCTCACCCTATGAATCCAATCCACCAATGATTACACAGGAAACAGGGCAAAATGCAGGACAATTACTAAACCAGCCACATGGGTCCTGTGCAGTCATTAAATAGCGCATTAGGAATGATGTTTCCCCCAGATGCTCTGGGCTAATTTTAACATTTAAAAAAGCATAATGTTGAAATGGGAAGTAATTCAAAAAGAACAATTTTACAGCATAAAATACATGAATATCATGAGCATCAAAGTCGACAACATCTTTTCAAACTGCTAATTATGTGCCATGTCCATTTTCAGATGCTGCTAGTACCATTTTAGCAGTTTAAAAAATGGTATTACATTAGTTAAATGCAGCTGATTTACTGGGCCTTTCTTGAACAGAAAATTGGTGGAAATGCCCACTATGACTGAGGAAAAGGAAATTCTCTCGTACAGGACTTCCTGTAATTCAAATATGCTCATTTTTTATTTTTCAATTTAGTGATACTTTCCATGTTCCAACCAAGTTTATGGCTAAGACAAAAGGCCACACATTATCGCTGAATCTGTGATATTACAGCCATGCAAAGTCCTTATATTGGGAACACAAGCAGCAAAATAAATCGCAACCTCACCTCAAGAAATACAATCAGTAGACTGATTAATGTCTGCTGGTACTGAAACCATCATTTTGGGGAAGAAATACAGACAATTTCCACAGCAAATGACTGGTTTTTACCTACTGAAAATTTGGCTGTGAGTCATGGGTGAAAAAAGGATGCAAAGGGTTACAACACAGAACCAAGACAGCACTTAAACATGCAATATTGGTCAAAGTAAAATATTAACTTAGACCTTCAAAGCAAACCCATTGTAAACTAATTTTTTAATTAGTGTACGGCATTTCAAAATAAAATTTAACTACAGCTGCTGTTTAGTGGTGTTCTCCAATACTGGTATACTCTTTGGAGAAGAAAAACTTCCACATTTGCAATGGTGTTTTTTTTATACAGAATGTTGCGATGGCAGTGCGTAAAACCTTACAGTAAAGTTAGTCTGAGATGGTTTAAAATAGAAAGTGACCTTTAATTAAAAAACAGTTAGCAGTATTTGTATCAGTAGGATATCCCTCAGATCAACACAAGTGCTACGGAAACTCCATTGTTTCTTTATTGTTCCCATCACACTGAAGGTTATATTGTCTAACGTGCGTCATCTGCCATTCTGTGATTGGTCCATTGTCCTGCCACACTGACCTTGGAGAGGCGTTTATTCAAAAATCAATATCCTTGTAATATAATTGATTTGTGCTCCTTTGATCCGGTCTAGGTTGTGACCTCTTTCTATTTAAGGACAAACAGGCAGATAGTGTAAATAATGCTTCAAGGAAACAGAAGATATGAACATCCTCTGTGATCATGGGACGCACAGCCCTGCTGTGAACTTCCCTGTTTCCAAGTGTTGGGAGCAATTTACTTTAGAGCTGCAATGCAACTCACTTACAATATCACTGTCATTTCCTGTTTTTTATTTAAAGTTTTGACGTTTCAAATAATGCCAAAAACATGAGCATATTTACGGAATATTCAATGTATTAGATTACCTGCGCAAATTACGTGATGGAAAGACAAGTGAAACACATACGAATTCAAACAAAAAAAAATTAAATGACAAATATGTTACTTATTAATTTTAATCACAAAATGCATGTGCCTACATACTGTTTTCCTTAAATATAGAAGGCTAGCTTGTGGTCAGTTGCATTTAGCTGCTTCCCTTGGACTGCATTGCTTGAAAAGAACAAAAACAAACTTTGAACGTAACCTGATGAACTTGATAGATGCTCATTAGAAGTTCCCTTTCATCTCCTTAAAGAAAACAAGGAATGTAACCTTTTCTTGTTTTAAAAAGCTTTAGCAATTACAGACAATGCTAGTAAAAATTTTATTTTGTCAACCGTACATCGCTACCCCAAAATACTTCAAATGTCAATTTAAGCAAAACAAAAGACATACCTTCCTGTAAAGTGCCACTGGCCCTTACCCTAAAATAAAAATAAACAGTTTAATTGGAACTTGGTTGTATAACTTCAGCGTGGATCTCACCAGACAAGGGGGTAATAAAAACTGAAAGATGCCTTCCCCTTTGTACAGTGTGCAACTGGGCACATCTGGGCCAATCACACATGAAAAGAGCTTTTATATCCCTAATTTGGAATCTGTAGTTGTGCCTCTCATGTTACTGCTACGCAGGGACCATTTGCTTACATTACCTGCTTTCCCATACTACAGGATACAGGAGACATAGTGCTGATTAGAGGACATAATGCTTACTGATGACAACTGGTAGCCTATGGGCCTCATGACAAAATTATTTTTATAACTTATTCATTTGACATACAGTAGATAGCCAATTAAAGCCTTGGATGGAATTAAACATTGAAATATTGTGGTTATCAAGGCCAGGGCTTGATGGATGGAATTTAATTTCTCATTAGAATAAACCATATTCACAGTCGACTATTGCTGGCTTTCCTGTGTGTATTTTGAAGTCTGATCTGGTTAGATTGATAGGTCAACTAAGCATAATGAAGTGACTCCATTCATTTAAAAAAAATGGATAGGTTGTTGAACTCACTTGGAATTTCACCATAGGCAATTGGATTCGAGGCATATGCGGGTAAACAATTATGCCAGAAGATGTGTCTTCTCTGAAAACTCAATCTTAATTTACAGAAGCGCTGCCCTTACGGACATTCTGCTGGAGCTGAAAAAAATCAGACCACCTGGGTATTCCTCAGCAAATAAAGCAGTTGATTTAGAAAAGTTGAAGGTAGATTACTTTTGAGATGTATTGACGACTCGCGTTGACCCATGTTTCGGCTCCATTCCATCACATTTCTTCAAAAGTGCACGCTAATTGACTGACAACCCTTTTGTGCTGTCATGTAAAATAACAGAATGGAAAATCCCTGAAGGCTCAATGAAATGGCCCTCAACAAACTGCTGCTGTGGTCATTAAGGACAAGCATACCACCTGAATCAACAGATTTTGTGCGAGTGTAATGAGTTTTCATTTATTTAGCTTCTAGTCATGTGCAACGTGGCGGCAATTACATGTTCTTGGCAATAATTTAACGGAACAGCCTCTTCACAACAGAGCATTAGCCTCCACTGTAAAGAAACTTCCCTTTGGCCATTAAGAGTAACAACAAGCCATCTGATTTGTTTCATTTACTAACATGTCGTTTTCATTTACTAACATACACTAAGTTTAATGTAACACAGCTCCAAACAGCCTATGTCTAAATGTATAACACCACATTCTGAAGGCAGACAGCTTATTTAGCACTTGAAAGAAAGTGTTGCGGTGAGTAATTAATTAGGTTGGTTAAGTCATTAAGTGTACTGAATGAAACCCACACATTCAGAGAATCCCTAGTGTGTGAGCTGCTAGAACCTACTAAGACAAGTTTACACCAGTAGGTTCTTCCGAACAACAGAAAATGACACCATTCCAATTTCAGAATTTGACATAAAAGCAGGCTAGTGGTGAGACTGACATAACTGGGAATACTGGGAATATTGTAAGAAATGCCTCTTTTGTGAGCAGTACAGTGGTACAGTGAATTGCACTGTTGCCTCAGCAAGAAGGTAACTAGTTTGAATCTTGGCGAAGGGCTTTTCTGTGTGGAGTTTGTGTTCTTCACGTGTCCGCTTGGGTTCCCTCTGGGTACTTTGGTTTCCTCCCAAAGTCCAAAAACAAGCAGGTTAGGTTAATTGAACACTCTAAATTTCCCATAGTGGTGAGTGAATGGTGTAGCAAATGCAATACAAAAATGTACACAATTATGGCTAAGGTCCATATTAAAAATTAACTACTATGTGGCAGAAATAAACCTCACATTTTTACTTGGAGTTGTAATTTACATAATTATTGTGGACGGACAAAATGGCCAAGGGGCATTGTGGGATGGTAACAATCACCACAGGGTAGGATGTCCTGTAATTAAGTATTAGCATTTAGCAGACACCCTTATCCTGAATAACGTGCGAGGCACAATCATTTCCGCATTCTGGAACCTATTTATTCAGCTGTATGTTTACTGAAGTAAAGTGCCTGGCTTGAGGGTAAAAGAGCAGTGTCCCATTTGGGATTTGAACCTGTGACCCAGACTGTGGTTTGCTTTAAAAACTACAGCACATGCTGCTCATACCACCACTTGTGAAAGACACCATTATGAAAGAATGACATGGGCCATACAAAATAGCGCACAGTAGCAATTTCAATTGACGTGAGATTTCTGAAGCACTTGATCTTCCTACAGCACTAAAATTCACCATTTGGACAAGGTGGGTAATGTAGGTCTGTTTTAGGAACAGAGACTGAGGCAGAATGCAATAAGAGCCCTACATTTGCCATCACTGACTTACCATTGACAACAACTTTAACCGTCAAAACTTAATAAAAAAAGTCATAGGCTGGAAATATGGAGAAAGATAAGTCTATTTTTAATATAGGCTACCTATTCCTGGTGGTGAAATATTTCAAAGTATTCATATTTAATGTAATACTGTTTCTGGGACAACAGATGAAAAGTCCTTGAAATATAAAAGCAACAGGGCAGAGGGGTTACTGTCAGTTATTACAAACAGTTGTACCAATTTTCCATCAGCCTTGGTGCAAGCAGGAGCTTTGCATGAACATGAACACGCTGAAGGACACACACACTCAGCCACACACACACACACACACAAACACACACACACACACTGGGGTCGATGCCAGAGGTAAGGTAATAAGCTGGCCTCACGCAGCAAAGTGTAAATTCATGGTTTACTGCCTTGAGAACACTTAACCCGCTTGTTGACCCAGAGAGGGTGAGATCTCCAGCTCATAGAGGGGCTGTGGTTCATACAGAGGGCTCCAGCTTTTGAGGAGACAGGAATGCATACCCATTTTACAGTCCTGTCAATCACATGCAGGACTGCCACAGTCCACCCATCTATAATCGAGTATCACACCACCCCCCGTATCACTGTTCTCTAAATCAGGAAAATATCGGTCGATTCCAGGTGCGTGCAGGTGGGGTGCATACACCTGAAGCCCTGTGGCAGTTTTCACTTTTCTGCTTGATCTGGTCCTCTCCGATCCACAGAACTGCACACGTATAAGATTTATTAAACATGGCTTAGAAGTGGAAAACAAGTCAACTCAGTTTTCATGCCAATATAGACATGGAAGGAGGTAAACACTTTAGTGGACGTAGTAGTAATTGTAGGGTATTTGACAAATGGTATTTTCCATAGTGACTAACAAGACTAACACAATTTATTTTTACATTATCAACATAATCTTAAACCAGTGGTTCTCAAACTCATAGCTGAATTGGTATATCTGTAGTGTGTGGCGTGTGGTAGTGTTCGCCCTCCTGAGTTGATGGGAAAGACGTTGAATTGGGCGGCCTGCAGTTATAATTCTCCTACATTGAATTTAAAAAGTAATAAAAAAAATAAAAAACTGCAGCAAATGATTAACCCTTTATATTCTGTACCCTAACTGCTTGAAAGTTACAAAGTACCAAAGAACATGTGCTCGTTCCTGACTGGATATGCAACCATAGGATCAACGACATCAGCAGTCTCACACCTTGTCAGAATGCCCAAAAATTTAAGGTCACTCTCAGAGCCACCAGTAAAATAACCACCCAGACCTTTCCTTTGATATAGTGGTGCATTGTGAGAAATTGAGTCTCGGGCGTTACTGTCTACATCAGGGGTAGGCAATTCTGGTCCTGGAGGGCTGGTGTGTATGCATTTTTTTGTTTCCACCAATTACCGTAGCTAAATGAGCTAATTGGCTGTATACGTCAGCACTGGTTCACTCGTAGATTAGATTGCAGTAAAACGTTTCAGACACGCGCTTATCAAGAAATGTAGTTAAAATGTCAGATGGTGAAAATGTTACGGCTAATTAAGTGATCAAGGCCAGGAGTCGACATGAAAACCAGAAACAGATACGGCCCTCGTTGCCCACCTCTGGTCTCCATCTTACTGGGTAGTAAGTGATGTTGCTTGCTATGAGTTTTATTCCTGAGACTAATTATGTTTGTTCTGGAATTAATCCAATTGACTATTTGGTGCAGCGGTAGGTCATAAGTAATTATTTCCCAAAGGCAATTCCTAAAGTTGAGCTCAATTGCATTATTTATTTTTCTTTTGGAAGACTGGCGTTACAGTTTCAGAATGGTTTATGTTTAGAACTAGGGGCCTGAAATTAATTCAAAGTTGGAGCAGCTTTGTCACATTAGAGTTTGACCCCCTAATCTTAAACTGTCAAATCACATTCCCCAGACCCTCAACCTTTAAACAGGACCTACATTGTAAGATATAAAATATAACAATGTTAAATAACAAAAATGTAACAAAATTTGGGCCTTTTTAGTACTCGTAACATATGTTATCCAAAACCATGTTAATGTATGATACATGGAATTAATATTTAAGATCAACTGATTGTAGATTATTACGGGGGAATCAAAATACAATACCACAAAAATATCACAACACAATTACACACAATGTAATGAGCCAACCCTTCATTGTATCGAAATAAGTTTAAGGGACAAACTATGGTAGAGCTTAGACATGTGTTTTTAACAACCATAATTGATCAAAAAATAAAATGATAACCATAAATGATTAGTACTATTCTTTCTTTCCATATGAATCGTGGTCTGTGACTTGGTTATGTTAACTTGGTTATGTTAACTTGCTGTTGACAAGCTCCAAAGCCAAATGCTGTGTGGAGAAGAAAGATGCTCATACAAGCTCTTGCCTCACACAGCTGTGTTCACACATACGTATGTGACCCGGCACGAGGTTGAGATACATGTCCTCGCAAACAACCATCTCACAGCAGAGGCAAAAAACCTAACAAAGTCACTATCCGGTCATACTTTATCAGTCTCTGCGATGACAAGTTGCAATATAATGTAACACTGATGCTCTAGTGTTATAAAGTATTCCTTTTTAATGACAGAAAATGCCGTTCTTTTTTTTCTTTAGATGCCTCTCATCGCACTGTTCAGATCTATTTTTCTACAATCTATGGTTCCATCTGCACAACCACCAGGGAGTTTAAAATCTGTGTATAAACAAATGCAGGCATCCTCTGATAAAATCTACGATAACTCGCTTAATTCTCAACTCATTCTGTGAAATTAGGCTTGTTATAAATGTGAGAAATTTCTGTATAACACAGGTTACTTGATTTCCGATTTTCTCAGAAAAGCTAGGCTATTAGTAAAACACTATTAATTATTTCACTTTTAATCGCTTACAGGATAACTGTAATAATTTTTTTTCTACTTGGATCTGTTTTTATGAAGTTGCACTTAGTGCTCTACTATGGCACTGATCTGACTACTCACAATGCCGTAGGATGGTTTAACCATAATGATTCAGTTACCGCCTTCAATCATTTCACTGATGTTAAACAGTCATATGATAAATAGGGGGAGGGTATTGACACATTCCATCTTTAATCTGCCATTAGTCCACCAAGATTCAGATGCTAATTATTTTGGGGGCAGACAAGAGATAGAGTCGACAGCCATTTTTCCTCCCAAGCATTAATAAACAAGGTATTGTGGGATAGCTACCTGGCAATAAGTAATTACCTGTTGACAAAGGCTATGAAAATGTTTGGGCACTTCTTGAAGTATTATTGCTACATTTCAACAGGGAGAGCAGCTATAAATGTTTTGAAGTTACATGAAAATTCCTGATTTGGTGTTTCTTAGACTGCAGGATATAGACAGGGTCTCAGGGCGGAAACTTCCGTTTGTCTTTTTAAAATTCTTCTACTGGAATTGAAATGAGTTCATCAGCAACTGCGATAACATGGTTGGCCCTGGAATAAAAACACTGCGTACTTTCTGAATGGGGAATGCCGACTCCCAACCACTATCTGAGTAGAGGCTTCTTTGGGAAGGGGTGTTAAGAGATAACACTACAGGAACCTCATCAGAAATAAAACATTGCATTTCCTACAAGGGTCGCTAAACTCTAGTTCACTCTTATAAATCTTAGTAAACAGATTTGACTCCAGGAAATAAAACATCCAAAAAATACATTTCACAGTAATTGCAAGATTGTAGCTGTGGCATTGAGGCACCTTACAGCACCAATTCAGGTCATGGTGGTGTTCACAGCAAGCCATAGGGGAAGAATATAGCAAGCAGAAATACTTTTCTTTCATTAAGATTCCACTTGCATGCAGCATGAACTCGATACAGTGCACTGTTCAGTGACAATCTGGCTGTTAATAGCTCACAGGCATTCAGTAATTATTTGTAAACATATTTCAAGCAGTCAAAATGTAATATGAAAGCACTAATCCAGGGTGTTGTAGTTTAATCTGGCCATACAATGAGAGCACTCTGTCATGTTGGCAACACATAGGAGAGTGATTTGCAACCCTAAGCCCCACATAATCACTTGTGCAACATTGGAGTTGCTTTAAGTTATTATTATTTTGGATGTGCTAGAGTGGAGAGACTGGGCGTGATTGGTGGTTGCCAGAAGGACTGGTTGAACATATACCCTCACCACAGAGATGACAAGGCAGGGAGAGATTAGGAATTATTATGCCAATTTAGAAGGCAGAATTGACATCAAAGTCAGAAGGAATAGCCTCTAGATAGAGAGAAACTGACAGAGACTAAAAACAAAACACCTGTTATCAGGCAAAGCGGAATTCAAACCATAAAACAGATTGGATTTCTCCTCAATTTGTTACACTGCCATCACTCAGCCCACACTAAATATAACATTGACAGCTGAGGTGGGTAAAGATCAAATGTTTCCTGTGGTTAAACATTCAATTTTGAGTTACAGCAGTGAAATAAAAACAAAGACTCTAATTGGTTGTTGTGATGGCACCAAAAATGCATAGACACCAGCTAACCAGCTACTGCTTTGGCCAGCCCTTTTTTACTGGACCATCATACATGTGGATTAATTATTGTGAATTATGTATATTGACGGAAAATCTCTGTAAAAGGAACAGATCCATAATTTGCACTGTATTAATTGTCACCGCTATTCTTCAGCTACTCTATGCACGTATTTCTTGGCAGTATGTCCACTGCACTCAAAGCCTTCTTTAGGAGGCAGTTAAATAACTTTTTTTGGACCTAAGTGTTTTTGTGCACCATGAAATACACCTGTAATGAGAATACAGGCTCCTGTGGGAAGTGTCCTTGATGAAATCCAAGTGACTTAGCTTTTTTACAGGAAGCATGCATGAGACATTTACATCGGCGGTTTGACTCAGAAGGGGAGCTTTAGAGTGGCATTCCCGTGATCCCTGCCAATTTAATTCCCTTCTCCAGTGTCTGATTAGTCACCCGATTGCTGCGATTATGGGAGCGCAGCGTTGTTTTCTCAGCTGATCTAGCCACGGGCCCGCAATTAAACCTCGCTCGCATTTAAATGGGACAAACCTGGACCGGCATTCCAGGATCGTCTTCGACCAGTGTCACTGTGCAGCAGAAAAAGGGCATGTTTACTCTATGTTTGCGGGATGTTGTCTCCAGTGTTAGCATGTCTGAGACCTCTGCTGGTACGAGTGAGTGAAATAGCTGCATCGCGCGCGTTCGGCTCTGTCTCTCCCATGAGCTGCATGGCGCGCGTTTGGCTCTGTCTCTCCCATGAGCTGCATGGCGCGCGTTTGGCTCTGTCTCTCCCATGAGCTGCATGGCGCGCGTTTGGCTCTGTCTCTCCCATGAGCTGCATGGCGCGCGTCTGGCTCTGTCTCTCCCATGAGCTGCATGGCGCGCGTTTGGCTCTGTCTCATCCATGAGCTGCATGGCGCTCTGTCTCATCCATGAGCTGCATGGCGCGCTTGTGGCTCTGTCTCTCCCATGAGCTGCATGGCGCGCGTTTGGCTCTGTCTCTCCCATGAGCTGCATGGCGCGCGTCTGGCTCTGTCTCATCCATGAGCTGCATGGCGCGCGTTTGGCTCTGTCTCTCCCATGAGCTGCATGGCGCGCGTTTGGCTCTGTCTCTCCCATGAGCTGCATGGCGCGCGTTTGGCTCTGTCTCTCCCATGCTTGTCTATGCAGAAACAGCAGTTCAATCACACGGACACACAGAAAGCAGCGCTGCTCTTTGCATGGCACTTTGTGGTCCTTTTTTAAAATCTGGATCTTTAGACTGGGGTCAAATCCAGGAGACTCATGTAAAGAGGATGGAAATCGAATTAACAATAAAAATAAACAGAATTCTACGAGTAGCCTAGGGGGAGAAGTGGGCTCCTTAACCCAAATTTTGTGAGAGAAATAGATCACTCCTGCAAGCTTGCTTTTTCATTTGAGAACCTGATAACAGCTCGTGAGGATCAGGTAATGGCAACAGAACCAGAAAATCTCTTTAACAAAGACAGATCAATTAGAGCCTTGGTTCAAAGCCAGCCAGGAAAAAATAACCCTGCAATTTGCGTCCAATTCCCCCGTCCAATGAGGAAAAAGTGCAATTCCCCCGTCCAATGAGGGAAAAGTGGCTGTGGCAGTTTATTTGTAGAACGAGAAAGAAAAAAATCCCAGGTCATTTAAAAAACGCAAATATACCAAACCTAGGCACATTAAAGGCTCAGACAGGTATGTCTAACATCTGAATCCAGCCACCTTGTCTCCCCTATGTAAATCTAACTGACAATCAAAACACTTTGTCCCAGCATGCAACGGAAGCGAGTGAGCATTACTGTATGTTTCCCACAAAGAGGAATTATGAAAATGTGGGAATGGGTTTTCCCAGCCCCTGCACATACACTGCGCTTGAGAATCTGGCGAGCTGCAGAGCGACGCCTGAGAGGACACATAATCATAAAAAACATAATCATAAAAAACACAAACACATCCCGTATGTTATGAATATAGGTGCAGTGAAAAGTATATGGTAATATGTGGGATAATACATTGAATATATGAAAACACACTAAAGCTATTTTCTAATTCCAATGTATTGTCATCTTTGCATAATAATACGTTTGGTGGGTTATATTTAGACATGTATATCCCACTGAGACTAAAGGAGCAACAATTCTTATATTTCACAATATACTGTATAATACAATATATTGTATGTTTCAAGAAAGTCAATTACACAAATAAATCAGCGTTATGTCCTTGTATCCATGGCATGTATAGTTAAATCCTGTAAATATAAGAACAGCCTTCCATTGTCACAAAAAAGTGCCTGTCAAGAATGCCAATATATTGGATCTCAATACATAAATTTTTTTTTAATATTGCATCAGGGATGTGAGCCTCAGCTCCCATGGCAACTCATGGCAAGCATGATTAAATTGGCACTGCAGTATTGTGTAACATTCTTTGTCTGGTCCTCCAGTGGTTGAGTGTTGTCCAGTTTGAGAAGAACTGATTAGCTTGTCATGTTCACTTGTCATGTCATGTTTGTTCTGTCAATTGTAGATTTTTCCAGTGATTGTTAATTTAAAACAGCACTACATGTTTGTATTCTTCTGCGTTCTGAAGATAGAGGTTAGCATGGCTGCAGTAGAAAAGCAGCTCCTCATACAAAAATGGCGGTTTCCTCCAGCTTCCCGTCTGGAATTGTTAAATGGGCATTATTAACGGCATTGCATTATTAATAGTTAAATATGCACATTTAAATACTCTGATTAATTTGATAAATGACAGTAATCAGCATTACCCTGGTCATGGTGGTCTCCCGTCTGTCATAGGCTGTACTAACTGATACATAGTTGTCATGAGTTACTTGTTTACACAGAATCAGATGACCATTTAGAATTAAAAGTCTAAACCTTCAAGGCATATGCTTGTTATGGGGCATACGCCTGTGCTGTTCTTCAGGCATGCAGGTCACCATCTCCTTCATGCATCATGCCTTTTACTTTGAAATAAATACCACAAAGTAGTAGTAATAAAAAAAATGGTAGCCTTGCTTGAATTTATTAGTCAAAGTTGTTTTGGATAGGGTGTCTTGCTCTATGCCAAACGCCCTGTGGGTCATCGATGAAACACAGAAATTGTGTACAAAAAATTGTATTCAACAAAAGGTTTGCCAGTGATGCTCCTGCTTGCCACAGACAGCAGATGGAAGTTTATTTCAGGGCAAGCTCTACTCAGCAGAATATGACTGTCCACCATCCCTGTCCCAGGCACCACTCATTCGTATGGGGGGAAAAAAGGCTGATGTCGGCTACAAGAACTGTGTGATTTATCTTTTGTCTCATGCATTGGGAAGCGTGCGTTCGCTTAGAACCTCACGCACAGCCATCGGGCTTTTGCGGGCGATGCGGCCTGCTCGTTGCTTTTTGTGTTAAGCCCGTTTGAAAGCAGTCAGGCCAGTGAGGATGTCCAGGTTGATGGAGGAAGGCTGGAGGAGGGGAAGAAGTAAAGGGGAGAGGAGGAGGAGGTGAGGAAGAGTAATGGGGTGGAAGTGGCCCTGAAGGGTATCAAAGCGAGTTCTACTCAGAGACACCCGGGGGGCGGAGCCGTCAGGCCTTTCAGAGCCCTGACAGGCGGCTTCCTGCTCGAGCCCGCCGCTCCTGAGGGACGGACCGTGCGGAACATCGATCTTCATGCTCGCCTCTGCCGAAAATCCTCGCTCCGGCACCTGGGCGCTCTCTTTCCATTAAACTTAGGCATTAAGCAGACACTCTTATCCAGAGCAACTCACACAGCTTCCATTGCAATCCATTTATACAGCCGGATATTCACTGAAGAAATCCTGATTTACTTTGTTTTTACTGAAGGAAGGTTCATGACGCTTTATCAAACCTGGATATCACTGAATTACAGACTGAGTGACCAGCTAACACATATCTGAGGGCCAGCACTATCAATAAGATACATTTGACAATTCATGTAGCAAACAAATGAATTCTTCTGGAAACAACCTCTGAGACCTTGTTACACAGCTACAGTACATGCGATCCTAGTCATTCACCGGCTGTTTCTTTGCTCCCAGCATTGAAAGAAACCCCTTAGATTCTCCTAAGTTACCCAGGTACAGTACTAGTGTGAGTGCTCATTTGCCTAAGCTGCTACAGTTATTACCTGGCAGGTGTACTTTCCAGCTCTATCAAACCCTGCAAGCATAGTACTGAGCTGCATTCGGATGCAATTTTACACATTCCCTTCCCTTGCTCACTTCCCTCGAGGGAGCTATCTTGTGACGTAATTTGCTACGTGCAGCAAGCAAACTTAAGAGGTGCTCTGCAAGGGAGGATAGATGAGAAACAAAACCATGCGGAACTGAATGGCCCTCGCAACAAATTCTACCCCATAGAGTTGAAACATGACCTCCCACTTGCGTGGAGCATTGCATTACGAGGGAACTGAGGTAATATAATTAGCCTACTAATTATGTTTATATAATTACTCCCTCCCCTTAAATTGGAACTGGATCCCACTTGGTGTGGCTGCCATATCTAATCCTGGCATTTTCGGGATTCCCCCCTTGAAGCAAGGGAAGGGAACGACAGGCAGAAAAGATACATTTGGGATCCAAACGCAGCCTTGGTCTGGTCTTCTTCCTCAACACCTACTCCCAGGCACTTCCCCCTCGTCTTTCCTCAAGCTACCGAATGCGCCCCACATCCGTTTCAAACCCCGAATACCGGTACGTTATTTCCACATCCGCATCGCCTGTGACCTAAAGACACCATCTCCCCATACGTGGTCAAACATGATAAAAAATATGCATTTTAATGCAATCAACTGTACTTGTAATCCGTATGTTCATAGAACTTGTATGTCCTTTATTCTATGGAAATGACAGAGAGGTCAGGACCCCAAGATGCAGTCTCCAGCAGAGGCCTTTTGGGTTAATGCTTTTTTGGCTTTGCCTCCAGGGAGGCACAGCGTCCCCCCTGGTCTTGTGTTCCCGGCCCAGCTGAGTCATTTCCAGATGTGTCTACCAGAAGCTCTTGACATGTGATGGGACCCCCCTGCCCCTCCCCATTGTCGCTGGACCATGCAACTACCTCGGCATACGAGGCTGGTCTATAAAGGCCCCCCCCTGTTCACGTGTGGAGCCTCTCTCCTCTCTTTTAACGGGACATGCTGAGACATAGGTGGGAGATTGGGGCGCTTTTGTCACGGGTGATAAGAGTTTAGAGTTAAGTGTCCCCACCTGCTCAGAGTTCAGAGCACGCCAAGCAGTCATACGCATGAACGTCACCTGACGCATGAGGAGAGAGTGAAGGTACAGACACAGCCCAGCCAAAGGCAAAGCTTCCCCTCCCCTCCCCTTCTCTCCCTCCATGACTGCTGTTGTGGTCTGAGATGATGCCTTTTCCTGACGTTGGCATGTGTTCATAGACGTGTGTCGTGTGAAAAATAAAATAACTGCACCAACGGAAATTTCTACGTATTTTTCAAGGGCACTGAAATGTTGACATTTATCAAAATGTACATCCGTAATAGATTATCAGATTCACTTGTGATAGGAGGGAGAAAAAACTTTTTAATTACGTTTTTCAAACACCGAACACCTAAATAGACCAGGATGTAACAAAAACACAATGAAAAAAAGTAAACAAATATTATATTATTTTTGCACATAAATGCAATAAAAAAAGCTACAGCAAGTGGAAATTTTTAAAATAATAACAAGTTTAACATCCATAAAAACCTACAACGTATTGCACAATCAATCACTTATTCAGCTTTCAGTACTCTGCTTGTTTATGCCTTTATTTTACGAATTGGGAGCTTCCGAAGCACAAGGCCACAGATGAGCCATCCGCATCGTGGTCAAGCAAAAATGCAAACCCCAACCAGAACACATGCACAGGGTTTTGAGTCAGCAGCCAATCAGGGCTACATTGTGTTTAAATTTCGAATCGGCAGGGCAAAGAGAAAAGCAGACCAACCGTTGGACTACAGTCTAGCGCTGAGTCTGCACTTTTTACTAAACCCAGGAACTGAAAATAAATCATTTCTTATGAGATCACTTGCTGTTGGTTTGCTGTAATTAAATCATGTGGCTCAAATATCTAAAATTGGTTTGTTGTAATGCACAACATCTTCTCCAACTTATTAATAGAGGTAATCATTTATGACTATGGGTGGGAAGTGGGTGGGGCATGTTTTTTCCTCCACTTTGACCCTAGGGGGGTATTTATGAGACCCTAATTCCCCTCTTCTGTGTGTTCTGCCAATTTATTTACTCTGAATAATAGACTAAAGCAAGTTGGACTTGAAAATAATAAAATGTTTTATTTAATTCTGGCGATAGTCAACAATGCTGACACACATAGATGAAATATTACTTATTTTCTTGCATGCAAAATTAAAGACATTACGTTTAAGGACATTAAGGACATTTTAGGTGCCTCAAATTAAAAAAAATCTGTACCCTAATTACTCATTTTGACAGAATGATTGAATGAGTGTCATCTGGTCCCACAGCAGGATGAACTGGAATCCCCTTTTTGGAGAGGGCTAGGAAATTTCAGATGAACCTTACTTTGCTTCCATTCATTTAATCCATGAAGATAAATCTTGTTTGTGTGTTTAGGTATACATTTACACAGGAACTGGCACAGGACAGAATATTATTTAAGGCTCTAAACTAGTGAAAGTCAAGGGTTCTCATCCCTGGCCAGTTCTGCACTCTTGGACATGGACAAGATAAGACAGCAGAATAACTAAGTAATAAATCATGTATCTATGTAAATAAATACACAATATAGTGACTAAACTTGAAGAAAATATGATTTATATGACATTCACTTTCCGTGCTCAGCAGAATTGAAACTCGTAGATCATACCAAATTATTTGAATCCCTAAGCCATTTTCTTCCCCTTTCTTCATTAAAGTCACCACAGCTCCACGTTTGCATCCAGAGACGTCCTGCTTTTATGAGCACATGTTGTAAACCCACAGGTACCTGTTTCTAATTTGTACTGGCAGATGGTAATTAGAAACATGCAGTGAAGACCCGGGGGCCTCAAATCGGCCGAGAGGGGAGAGCTGAGAGTGAAGATGCGCTCGGCGGGCTCTCCCATCGCGGCGCACTCTGGACTGTGAGAAATGGCGCCAGATGTGGCCCGTTTCGCTCTGCTGCGTCAGAATTACAGTTGCTAACTGTCAACTCCCTTTTAGGGCTGTTTTCATACCAAAAAAAGGGACATAGATGGCCCTGTATGTCATGACAGGTCTGCCGGTTCAGCACTTCTTTTTAAAAGCGTTTTCATGCAAACAGGCTTGAGTTGTTCATTGGAATCACGACTGCATCGAGTCAGAAACAGTGCTGGGCTCAAACCTCTGTCTCTTCTGAACTGTGTGTTAAATTAGAATGCAGAGAGGGATGCACTTCACTGTATTATATTATCAGAGCCTATGTTCTCTCTGGACATTGTGCACGGAGAGCCGATCAGTTAGAAGGTGGTATCTCGAGGGGCAGAAGCTGGTGTTGCGCTGAACGCAAGCAGGTGCCTTCAGTTAAAGATGGCAAGCTGACAGGAGCACTTACCGAAGCGAAATGTCCCAACCATAAGTGCAGTAGGCCTATAATTTATTTGACATAAGATGTCAGCAATACTTTAATATCCAGAGGAAAATAACAGGGAGGGTGGAGCGTGGGGCTAATTATAGAAGTGTGAGAAAACCGCACAAACCACGGGGCCCAAAGCAAAGGCGAACCGCCGGGGCTGAGCCGAAGCTATCCGCCATACCGCCATGTTATTTAGAGAGGGCAGCCTCCGCCAAAGAGAACACGAGGCTCTCTGAACGCTAAAACGGAGGCCGGGGGGCGAGGTCACGTGGCCGCATTAACAGGTCGAGCCCGCGAACCATGCCGTCATGTAATGACAGACCTTCATTGTGGGTGACGATCGGCAAAGATGTGCAATACACACTGTACGTGCTTGCTTGAAAAACATGGTAGTCGGGTAAATAGTTTATCAGTGAATCCTATGTTGTCACATCTCTATTGCAGCGCTACGTGTCACTATCTCCATGACAGAGTCTCCAGCAGTCTACTGAAGTGCATTTGTCAGAAAGTCCTAATAATCACTGAGCATTTCAAAACTCATAAATCTCTCACATCTCCTTATTGGTTCTTAAATATGAAGTTACAGCAGAAAGATTTTTCACATGCCATTGACGCATACACTTCAGTGGGAAAAACAACTCATCCTAGTACAGATTGTTCAGTTATTATGGAAGTGGGCCAGGGTCCGTTTGAGGTAGCGGACACTGGGTTCATATCTAGTCTGGATGTAATTGCATGGGACAAAATCTCAGCTCAAATCAAACTGATCAACTGAATCTTCCTCTAATGCACCTGCAAATAATTTGTAATCATTAGCCACAGAGACAGGACTGACATTCTTCATTTTTCAAGATGTTTCCCTACACCATCACACAATACAGAGGTTGGGGGGGGTCACAATGATTCACTGTAATTGTCTGGTGCAGAATGTGGCCCCGCAATCTGTATAAGTGACACCTTCATTTTTAAAATCCCAAGTTCAACAAGCAAACAGTCAGAGCGTGTCACTTCCTCTTTCATCTCTGCAGTATTCTGTCTGTCAGCTGACCCACCTGATTCACCTCTCAAACTCCATGGTGAATGGTGAACATGTCTTTGCTGTAAAAGTAACTGGCTCGACAGATTCCTCATCGTGCACAACATTTTCCCTGCGGCATAGCGAACACAGGTTGCAATTACGCCACGGTGATAATTAACCGGGGCTTTTACACAATCCAAACGTCGAATTCAGCCTTTGATGAGTCACATGATTTGTCTCAGGCGGCCATGATGTGAACAGCATAAACACACAGTGCTGTTTGGCGCATGACACTTTGAGCGAATTTTGATTTTTCTCATGCTGGTTATCAAGTAATTAACGCAAGCTTTGCAATATAAGCTTATAAGCTTTGCAATATAAGAAACTGATAAATGGTAAATGCATATAAGTTGCATTAGTTGCATGTGAAATAACTTTGCAGCATATATTAAAAATAAATAATTTTACTATTTTTGATTTTGCTCTCTGAGTAAGTTCTTAAACTTACAGCGTACATTTTTATTTCTTCAAATGTTATTGTTATTTTCTTCAATATTTAAACCTGTATGAAAGCTAGCATGAGAAATATTCAACTTCTGTTTTTCCAATCAAACTGGCCAGTTAAAGATCACACTAACATGAAACCTTCTTCTCTTCAATAGCCAATGCTAACATCTCAGATGTCAGTTTGGGCACTGTAAGCTGCAATATAGTGTAATATATAATATAATGTAAGATGTAATATAGTGGCTTGTCTTCAAGATAAATCTAAGAGACGTAAATCTACCAGCCTCCAATATAATGTGACCTATGACTTTTTTCCTGACTGTCAAGCACTGAGAGGTACTAGCCGTGGATCAGTCCGAAAAGATGAAGACGTGGCCATTTTCCCACGTTGCTCTGAAAATGTAGCATGATTGTAACTGAACATAAAAACAGAAATCTGGCGAGCACATGCTTTGTGCCCTTCCCCATTCGTGTCAAAGTTCATACTTATTAAGAAAGATTATCTAGTTTAAAACATGTAGGCTACACACTGCGACCTTGCTACCAAATAAAGATGATATGAATTGCATTACTGGCAGAGCTGCATCCTGCATGTATGTGGGTCACAAAACTGGAGGTATTCACGAGTAGGTTGTGCATTGGGAGGAGGCCGGATATGTCTTTTTGGCAGGAACTGGTGGAAGAATTCAACAAGGTGTGTTTCCAGAAAAACCTCCAGCTTATAGGCCCTTCCCACACAGGGGAAAAGCCTCCATCATCCCTCTACCACCTGTGATTGAGCCAGCTCTCACTAAACCACTGATTTATCCACTTCCTCATCAGAAAAAATTCAGCTTGAGTAGATTATTTGAGGATACAGATGCATTTATGCCTGTAAAACTCTCATAACCAAACCACTATAGCACACTACCAATCTTTTTTTATTGCTTCAATATGGTGGTTTGGAACCTAGTCTGGATTAAAATGCAAAAAAACAGACATGCAGCACTCCTGGTCGAAGGCTAAGATCAAACACAGTCACAAGTCTATAGAGCAGGTCAGATGGAATATTGTTCACTGTGCTCTTAGTTTGAGATATATACCACATATACGCAGTTCCACTGGCTTTATGACACAATCGGCCATTTATTGTGCCTTGTGACAGCAGAAGTGCTAGAGCCACTTTGTGTCGAAATGCAGAAGGTGTCTGGGTCTCATGTAATGACCTCGTTTAATGCTTTCTGATCCAGTCCCTGGTCTTTGCCCTTCATAAGATGGAAATATAAGATTGCTGTTGAATTGCAGCCCTCTGTGACTAGATTTGCACATGGTTGTCATATGGAACAAGCCGTTTCTAAACGGGGAACTGGAATTTAACCAGGGGAAATCTCAAATGCCAAAGGACCTGGCTTTGTTTAGGTAGGTTTGTGTGGCCTGTCGAAGCTGGCTGATGTGCTTTGAATGAGTGACGAATGGTTTAAAATAAGAGTACAACCACACAAGTGGAAAAGGGACAATTATAGAGAAGCAGAGTAAAAAAACTGGACTTGGAAGCAGGTGGTTGCAGGTTTAAATCCCAGGCTGGGTACCCTGCTCACCGTAAAAGGGAACTAATCCTCCAGTATGGGCTTAATATCGGCTTGTTTTATTGGAGCATATTTGAATGAAAGTAAGTCTCAGTAAACACAAGATAAAGGGTTAACCTGCAGCACCACATAAAAGGGACAACATTAGCTCTTTATCGTTCCTTAGCCTGTACTTCACCAAAGGACACGCTGAAATTTGTTTACAGCTGGCTGCGTGACAGCAATGCGGAGTATCTGCACAGCCCCGTGTCATCTGTGAGTTATCATAGCGTGTCGCCCCGGTATGGTGAGGTGCTGAAAGACAGATTATTCTCCTGATGTCCTCAGTGACCACACCGTACGGGCTGAGAGTTTGTCATTCAGTTCGGAAAAAACACCTCATTATGGCACGGTAAATGACTTCTTTTCCCTGCAGTTGAAAGACCTGCCGCACTTGCAAACTTACCGTTAATGGTTCACCGTTAAACATTTAAATGTGCAGCCATTTGGATAAGAAGATCAGAATGTCTGCAATGGCACTAATGTAAAATCCTTGCCTCGTTTTTTTTTTAAACTAGCATGGCCAGAACCAAAATGGGGTTCAGTTTCTTTTCAAGGGAGCAAAGAAATAAGAATGAAGGAATGTTGTTATGATTGGAGGCTTAATGCATCTTTGTCTGGTATGATTCTATTTAAATTGGTAAGGTAGACTGCAGGAAGTAAAAACAACATATTGTATAAAAGTCATATTTCTTTTATTTAAATTTGAATGGTGCTTCAACGGTTTTCTGCCCAATTTCTCCATTTCCCTCTATTTTCTTCCAGTACCAGTGTCACTCTTTACCCATCCAAGCCATCTGCCACGTGACCAATACATCACTGCTCCTGCGTCTCCTGCATCATGTGTTCACACAGAACTGTTTGCATCTCAATGCCAATCGCCTTGGCAACATCACCTGCTGTATGCTCTCTCAGCCATATACTTGCTGTGGAATGTTTGTCCGAGTGCCAGCTGATCATAAAGGTCTCTAGCTTAAAGGACATCGAGGGTTGTACTCTAAACAACTCTAAACAAGCTGTTTATGTTTACAGTTATAAATTAACATATCATCAAATCATGTATCAAGCCTTCATTTGAACTTTTCTATAAAATCCCAGTAGAAGTATTTGAAGACTAACTCCTTACTCCTGACTTTAAACCTTGACAATTTGCCTTACAAAAGATTCCAACCAAAAATGTGTATAAGTTTTGTTTTATCATGGTAGCCCCCAACCTTACCCCAGCCCCAAACCTCCATCCTTAATACCCTTAAGTGTCTGGGCAAGACCACAGTGGGCGGTTAATTCCTAAACAGGAATTCAGACAGAGAAATAGCTTCCACCGAAAGCAGGACAATAAATTGGATTTGAAGTCAAAATGTCGACATGTCCTCATTGCAAATCCTGCGTATGCTTAGAGGCTGAAACTTTATATGGATGTAAGTTTTTACAAGCCTGGTTATTTGGCATATGGTACTTTATGTTGAAACCCAATCATAGTCAGTCTCTGTAAAATTGCCACACAAAAGCCTACTGTGCCCATCTGAACAAGCCATACGCAAAAAAAAAAACTTACATGAAGGACCACTGGCCATATCAACCCTTTCCAGCAATTAATTCCTTAAGTGAGGCTCGCTCTAATTTTAGGAAGGGTACGCTTAAAACCGGGCTGATTTTTTACTGTCATTGCGCATGCTAGGGCATTTAGCTCACGGCATAATTACCGAGCAGTTGACCAGAAAATCGTCATGTTGAAATTGCATCCATATGCTGTGGGTTTTGACTAAAATGATTTTCCTTTCCCTTTCTGAAGAGGTGAGTTTCTGTTGTTTTTGCAGGGGCAGGCTGTGCGGTACGTAGGTGAGGTGGGACCACAGGAAAGGATGTGGAACATTAATTAATCACACGTATTATCACCAGACGCACCCCGGTCAAAGGCTTTCATTTTCTCTGCTTGTATTGTCCAGATGTGAGGCGAGGTCTGGGATTTTTCACTTGATGAAGTTCCCACAATATTTTTTAAAAGTTGGGCCTTTAAAATTATTTTAACACTGCTGCCACACTTAATGAATAATAGAAAAACATATCCTACTTATAATATCTTAGTAAATTATATACAAAAGTACCTTACTTTCAAAAGGATCTGACATGGGATCAACCTATCACTGGCATTTCTGTTCTGTTTTCATCTGATGAGGCTCTACCGTTGGCAGTCTCTCCAAAGACATTTTAGTTCTGTCAAATATGTCATGATGTGAACTCATCTTTGTGCAGTTATTCACAGGAAGTCTTGTAACCCAGCTTGACAGGATAATACAGATACTGGCAGAGGTGGAAATCCAGGGGACATAAAGTAAAAGTCCTCCCCAGTATTTTGCTCCAATCACCTGGATTTGCTAACAAACATAATTCTTCAGCGAGGAGGTAGAATTAGTTAAATCAGCTGGCTGACTCTATGGGTGGAAGAAACACATGGTAGGACTTTTACTTTATGTCCCCTGGATTTCCACCTCTGGATACAGGAATGTCACTGTAATGCGGTTTGGTATAACATTTTTTTTTTAAACATTTATTAGATTGAAGTGGCTGTAAAGAAATGCAGTGTTCAATTCAGTTGATATTAGTAGTGTGTCTGAATATTTTACGCAGTACACTATAGTTCATTACCCATGAAATGTCTGTGTGTTTCAGTAGTATCACTAATTAACATTAAATTAAATTATAAGTACATTTGTATTCATATATCATATGCAATAATTACAGGAGGTATGGCATAGTCCCATTAAATGTTCAGAACCTACTCCCTCCCCTAGTAATAAACCTGCATAAAGGCCTGTGTAATTAGCTGTGCGGTTAACAGAGAGAGGACATTGCAGTCCTAAATACAATTGCAGTCAAAGTTGCAAACCAGGAAATTCTCCATTAGCTCTAAGGTTTTCTGTGGCCCTGTAGAATTGCAACCATAATCCAAGCCACCCGTGCGGTTTTGGTGCATAATTAGACATTCACCACTTAAAGGCCGGCCGTCTCAATCTGGCGGCCGACAACTCATCTGCTGGGAGAACCCACAGCTGGAGCTGCTACACACAGCGCAACAGCAAACAAATGTCAAAATTATTAAGACTGAAAGACCTGTAATTATAGAGGTGAATGAAAATCCACACAAAAAAAGAGAGATATTCTTAGCAAACGCACAGGAAATGGGTGGTCTTCCATGAGAAGTAGCTGGATGACAGACTGTATCTTATTTGCATATGTACTTGTCTGTTTCTGTTTTTAGGAAGCACACAGACGATGTAAACGGTAAACAAAATGTGAATATTAATTTAAAATGATGCCACTTTGAGTGGGAATGTATTAAAATGACTAGACATACTCCAGCACTCACATACTACAATACAATACTACAGTATTCAAAGTAACGAGGTGATACATGGACTGTGTGTCACAAGACCGATACGTAATCCATAGCATTTCAGATGAACAGCTGCATGTGAAATGAAAAACGACAAAGACAACAGCTCTAAAGTTTATCACTATCGCACATGCACATGCATGCAAACACACAGGCATGCACACACACACACACAGACATACACAACACACACAGATCTGCAGGCCTTTTGATCACATGGAAATCACATGCGTGTGCACAAACATGTGCACCCGTGACAGCAGACAGAGCAGCCCTGCCCTCTGTCCCTCATTTTGGGGGCAGGACTGGTTCCCATTCTGTCTGCTCAACCAACCCTCCCCTGCAACGAAGCCGTGCCAGCGACCCGACAGTGTGCCAGCCACCAATGCAGTTTACATTCGGAGGACAAGTGTCCTTTTGTCCTCCGCTGACTGGGCGGGCACCGTTTTGTTTGGCCCCTGTTGGAGATACTACAAATAGGGGTCCCAAATTTGACAAGACTTGATGACATCTCCCTGTACGTGTCTAAGAACCACAGCATAGCATTTTGGCTAATAACGAATCGTCTTGCTACTGTTGATGGTCTCCACTGATTCAGTTCAGTCTATTTCAAACAGACAGAAGCTCTGTTGTACACTATTTGAATGTTGCCACAAAACCGCTAACTCTCCAGTATTTCCAGTAATATTAAACGCTCTAAATATAGCCTTTACATAACTACATTCAATATATGTTCGCCTGTATTCAATTTAGTCCTTATCTTTGACTTACAAACATAGGCATTATACTTTTTCTTTAGAAATATAGCTTGTTGAGTTTTAGCAATTGTGTGTGAATAAATTTTTATTGCTTTTATGTACAGGTATATATTTTTAATAAAATATTTTCCAATTAGTATGTCACATTTTCATGATTCTTTACATAGATTTACAAGCTTATTAAACCATAGCAACCAGGAATATTTATAGGGAGCAATGAAACACACACATATGCGCGCATGCGCACACACACACATAAATGATGTCAAAAACATCAGATGCCATTACAAGCCCTGGCAAACATTCTGGTACAAACAAAGACATAGACAACAGCTGTAGTCCCTCTGGCTAGCTATTTATTTTAATGGTTTGGAGACGCATACTTCAAAGGGGGCCTGTGACCGAGGCAGTGTACTTTGGCTGTGGGCGAACACTGAGTGTAAACTGATCCAGCGGTAATGTTTGCCTCTTCCTCCTGACCGTGCCATACCCTTCTCCCTCACAGAGCAACAGGAAGTCAGAGGAATTCTGGTCACCTGCGATCGTAGCAGGGTGACGGCACATGGGATTGGAATTCCTTCCACTCAAGACTGGGGCGGGAAAATCACATTATAGGAATAAACTTTATCATATTATTTCTATCTCTACTGTTTTTATCTGATTATTTTAATTCCATTATATTCTGTTTACTGTTTCTGATGGCTTTGAATTTCCAATTATAAATGTTCTTATGAATCAGGTTTTTCTGAATGGACATCTACCTGCCTCTTCTGTCCTTCCAAAATACATTGCCTATCTCACACACACACACACACACACACACACGCACAGTTCAATGCCATCATCTTCACGGTTCTGTGTTCTCCATTCTGACATGACACAATAAGATTTTATCTAAATTTCTTTTCTGCTTCACCCTTAAAAATATTTTTTTCTAATGAATAGAAATCCTGAACATCATCACCTGCTTTAAAAGTGAACTGAAATTACCGGTGCTCCCACCCATCCTGTAAATCTTTCAAATACATTTTTTTTTTGCAAAAAAAAAAAAACCCACAAAAACATCAAGAACATATTTTGTTTTTGTAGGGATCGAGTTGCCCGCCATTTATTTTACTTGGAACGCCCCTCTACACCAGATGTGTGATAGCTCTGGATTTTATTTTGTTGTCTTATAGCTTCTGCTTTAAAAACTTCAGCTTGTGTGGCAGTTTAGTGTGGGCCATTAAACATTTTACTTTGTGATTAGAGATCATTCTATTCAAATAAATATTAAATTGGTTTGATTCATAGTGCGGCATTAGCACTGGCATGTTATGGCCCCACATTCCTGCTGTGTTATAGTTCCTCTTGCTCCAAGCCCATCTCTCTCTCTCTCTCTCCCTATCCTTTTCTTCTCTCTCAGCCTTTCCCCTTCTCTCTCCTTCCCTCTCCACCTCACCTATGCTCTCTCTGACTTCCTTCCCCGTGTCCCTTTTCTCTGGCTTTACACACATAAGTAAAGTAAGTTGTAAATTCATATCACTGTTCAGTCAGTACTGCCTTGTACCTTGACAAATCCGATCGTGATAAAAGCTATAGAGGACTGCTACCATTACAGCATTTGAAACCTGTGAAATGTTACTGATTGTTATCACAGCTTTTTCTAATCTGTAATAATTTGTCAATTGCAGTTCATATGCATGTTTTAAATCTTTAAATAATCTTAGACCTCCATCATTCACTGTGTAAGAAAAGTTGTGCAGTCCCTGCTCAGACCACTGAGGAAAAATTTATTTGTTTCCCCCTAAGAAGTATTTTGTCATTTTTAAATAACAGTATAAGGGTGTGCCACTTCATTTCCCAATTGCCCAGTTTTCCAAATCTGTATCGAATGAGCTATGACGGGTCATATCGGAGAGCAGCAATGCCTAGGAGACAGGGCAAATAAAGAGATATCTTTCAGTGTATGGTGACACCATATTTTTCATCATATCTGCTCCGGGCACAAATGTATCTTTATGAAACCATTTCATAACAGTGAAAAGCATCTAGTCCAAAAAATATGAGGTAATTTCCCTGAGCTTTTACATTGCTGAGGGACAGTATAGTTTAATCCCAGGAATCGACCCTCCACGGATAAAATATGAAACTAAGGAGCTAACTTTTTCTAAGGATGGAGCTCTCCTAGGGCAAGAGTAGAATACCAGCAATGGTTTAAACATGACACTGAAGCAGAAAGTCAGGATTTCGACACCCTCGCAAAGAATCTGTATCTAGGCATTTGAATCAGATTATGCGCAGTCTCCTGTTGTACCATATATTGCCAACCGTTATAATACATGGTATTTAAATGTCCGTTATCTTAGCCTATACTTTTAGGCTGGCAATATTATACAGGTGCACAATGCAACGCATTGTAAACTTCACTAAAAAAGCACACCGGCACGCAAAAGGTTAGCTTACATGTGTCCACTGTAGGTTGAGTCTTGGCTCTGGCACCTAAAAATATCCCCCCAAGAGTGTCAGATCAAAGAGTGGGGAGACGCTTCGCGCGAATCCCGCCCCGACGTTTAGCCTAAATAAACGAAAAGGAGGAGCCTCAGCCTTCAGTCGAAGCAAAAGGCTCGTGGTAACCACTCCATAGCGGAAGGTAATGTGTCGGTTTTCTGCAAGTGCAGGAGTGATCTCACAGAGATAGTAGCCTACAGCCAGCACGGGACACTTACCGCTCCAGAATTGCTTTGAAGGTCTCTTCAAATGGCAAATAAGAATTGCTCCGTGACCGAATAAAGTTACCCAGCGATCGATTAATCTAAATGAACAGAATGCATAGAATAACTTTTGTATAGACACTTGGTCTAAGATAAGGTAGGAGGGAGCGATCGAGAGCTGCTTTTTAACCAACCCTTGAAAGTCCTCTCCCAATTGATATTCCTTCCTTTTCCATATTACGCCTGATGAGTATTGGGATTTCGTGGTGGATAAACACTGAATAGGTGCAACAGAAAGGAAAAAAACTGACATGGAAGAGGAACAGAAGTGGAGCGTTGCTCCACAGTTGAGCGCGGGGAGGACTTGCACTGAGCATCCTTGCAAAAAGAGGTTTTTGAAGAATTGCAGAGACCTGTCTGGGATAGCTGTGTGTAGCGCGTTATCCTTGTTGTCCTTTGGAGTCTGCCTTTTGGTTTATCTGAAGACTGCGGAATTGCAGTCTAAGGTTTTTAATCTGGAAAAAGAACGGGACACGCAACTTTCGGCGTGGCTGTCACTGGACCAGGTGGAACCCATCATCATAGGCAGACTCGATCAGATTTTGGAAGAGGTAAGAAATCTTCATAAATTAGTTGAGCTATTTATTAACTTGACTTAAGCGGCTATATATGTGGGTATAATGCATGTGTGTGTGTGTGTGTGTGTGTGTGTATGTGTGGTTTGCAAGGAAAGTGCACGTGCAGCTCATAAGAAGTGACACACTGACTTCTCATTAACAGTTGTGATATTGTTGTGCTGCGTTGTTTTGTTCGGTTAGCTGACACCATAAACTGATATTTTGCATAAAGATCCCTGATCTGCTTACTCGCTTATTTAAATGAATAGGATTGACAGGTAAACTAACTGCTCCGCTGAAGCTCACCGTTAGGCTATAGCCTATACGTTTTGAACGGAAAGGGAATGTTGATCATTGATTCATGTTGAAATAAAATAAAAAATAAAAATACGTACATTTTACAGCCTAGGCTGAACAGTGTAGGCTATGTCAAGTCAAAAACTGTCGTAAACTTATTGATTTGACACCCCTTAGCTATCCCGGTTTTTAAAGATTGTTTCGGCAGTTAGTGACCCACAAATATTACCCTACACACGCACTTAGCCTATAATTTATTGTTTTGCCTTGCTGTGTCAATTTGCTGTGATTCATTCAAACGTTTACAATGTTTTCTTATCACAAGAAAGATAATATCCCCTCCTGACTTTGGGATAACATGCCCACGAATGCAGCTGTGTTTAAGATTAGCCATTTTATGACATTCTTTGAAGCGGCATGCTTAAAAAGATAAGAAAACAGCACGAGACGGTAGCTCTGACCTGCAGATCACATCTGTTGTTTTAAAGTCCGCGATTCAACGTGCCCCGCGCAAGCTCTTAATTGACCACTTCCCCAGCTATACCAACATTCTCATCTGCGCCGATGGCCGTCCCGCGGGGCTACAGTTTTCACTTTCCTGTATTGGTTTATCTTTGTTCTATGACCGCTTTCACTGACGGTGTTGGTTTTTGAATTAGCCATAGGCTACTAGTTGTGTGTTTTGGGCAGGATGGGGCGTCTCCCACGGTATCCTACATGAGGCTACTTAATAAAAGGTAGCCTACCAGGATAGTCATTCACTGTTGACCTAAAGGTTATTAGAGTGGAAATGTAATCTATGTAGGCTATTTCATAAGGGGAAAAAATACACCAAATATGCGTACATTTAAAAATCATAAAAAGTAACAATAGACCATTTATAATCGATCCCCAGAAAAAAACTATTAATGAATCAATCGTATTGTTAAATTGGCCGTTCCATTGTGTAAACTTGGTAATGTAGGAAGTTTTGTGTGCGTTTGTGTGTGTAGACTGTGTGTGTTTGCTGTGGGGCGGGTTGGGGGAAGAAAATGTGCAGCGAACCAAACGTTTTAAGGATTAGAAAAGCTGGTAGGCTACATTTTTCAGTCATTGGTTTGTTTACCTCAGCTGTCATTACTCATGAACGTCTGCCTGTCTTATTGAGAATGACTGGGACCAAATAACTATAAACTCTGTTTTACTCAAAGCTGCAGGACATAGTGATTGTAAATAGCCGTTATTAATTATTATGTGACGCAATAGCAGATGTTGCTGTTTATTACAGATTTACAGATGGTCTTATGGGTTTTAAACAATAGTGCGTTTTCTATAAATAGTTTGGGCCATCAAAATTATCTCTGGTAAATTTAATATGTTTCCTTAATTTCCTTAATTTATGTGGGGTTTGTTCCCCCTCCGGTCATTTCTGGTTTCAACATGTAATAACTTTCCTCGGAAGAACTTCCCGTGCTGTTCCTTCCAGGTTTTTATTTTGCTGAAAGCACTTTGTAAAGTCTAATTGCAGTCATGAGGCCATAATGACTGCGCCCAGCTGCCTTGTAGACTTGGAAAGGACAAGTGAAATGAGATTGTTGCGCAGGTCTCAGTTAGAAAATTACTCCTGAGGCATTTGATTTATATTTTCCACTTTTTCTCATATGTAAAGGACATTTTTATGAAATGTCACAAACTTCAGGTATATTGCTGTTTGATATAACAATATCCTCCCAACACCCACAGATACACATGCACGTATGTACACACACACACACAAACAGGATTAACAGGAGCAGAAGCTGTTCTTTTTTCAACAACAATTGAAATGCGTATTCTTAACTTCTGAGACCTGACATCCTCCTTGATTTCCTGTGCATGAAAATGTTATATTTTTTAAACAAATTTAATTATGATCTTAGAATATTTTAAATGTGACGTGAAAACTGTGACTGTAAAAATAACTGTCATTCTTGTTGAATGTTTAATGTTTCAAGAAAAGCTATTCCAATAAAAAAGCCCAAACCTTTGCACTCAATGTAGAGCAAAAGAAATAAATCTGAAGGAAATACAAATATAGCTATCAGTAATATTACTCCTAAAATATGCAGGCTTACCTGAACACATCATTTTCTCACCCTAAAAGAGACCTGTTTAACATTAACAACTGACCACAAAGTAGTCTCTCCGGCTTAACAGGGGTCTAGCACATTCTTAGATTTTTGGTTTTGTCTCAGTTTCACCTCAAGTCCCAAGTGAAGAAAAGCAATAAATATGGCTGAGGGTCCCCTTGGCGTGTCCCCACTGATCGTACACTGTTTAGAGTGTAAACTATTTACAGTGTGTGGCTGCTTCAGTCTGAGAATACATCATTAAGCAGCTACAGCCTCTCTGTTCGCTAACCTGCCGTCAGGAGTATAGGCCAGAGATGTGAGTTCTGGGGCTAAGCGCTTTCCGCGTTAATAAGACAACCTTATTAAAACACAGTCCTGGATCCGTGCCCTGGCTGCCTGTGCCGTTTCAGCTTGCACAGCTACTTCCTCTTTCAGCTGGCTCTGAACCTGTCATTGGGGATTGGAAAAGCCTCGTAAATTATTTTTGCACGGAAATGGTCAATGTGATTTTGGGGAGTTGTGCTTGCGGGTAATGGGATCCTGTCTTTACCAGAACTGCCTGGGCTGTTCTTGGAGGGCCGGTCTTTTTTGTTTTACAGAGCTCCTGCCATCACTCCTGTCCGTCAATCACTTCATAAGCCCGACAGACTATTTCCTGCCTGTCCAAAATGGTTGTCTTCTGTAAATGCCTTTGGAAATTGGATTAATGGAAACCACAGAGGTGCAATATGGAGTTCTAGATATTAAGTTGTACCTTAAGAGCCTTTGTATCAACTTTTAAGTTGGGATGGCATTTCCATAAGAGATACTGGCAGCTGTGACAGGTACCACACTGTAAATCCCTATACTGGACGTTGTTATCGCAGTAATTTTGCACAGCCATGATTTGACTAACTGGCTGGCATGCCGAGAACAGTGCAGGAGCAAGTACTCGACTGGAAAGTGGTGAAGCATGCTCAAATGAACAAGTTGTTACTCAGCATGTACAGTCAGAGTAGGCACAGTGAGTCAGAGTAAGCACAGTGAGCAGGCTGACTTTATTATAGAAATAAAAGTGGACGTGAGGTGATGCGTGTGAATGGGAAAAGTCATTGGGACTCATGTGGCTGGTATGGGACAGCGGAAGAAAGATACTGAATCCACATTGCGCCTTAAACAGTTTTTCTCCCCCTCTGGATCTATCAGCCCCCCTCACAGTCCTCCGTATCCAAGACTCTGTACTGGGTGGTGGGGGAAGGACATTATGATGTTATTTTATAAATTTGAATAATATCAAAGTTTTATAAATTTCCTCCAAACTTGTCAATACGCGTTTGGCTAATTTTCCAGAAAAACAAATGATAATTAAAAAAACAAAAAAACATTTTGCGTTCAAACGCACCAAAAGTTATTTACTGCCTGAAGGGGTCCTCAAAATCCAACTTAGTGTTTCATATTTTCTTTAAAGGAAAAAACCCCCAATAATTAACAGTTTGAGTTCTATTCATATCTTTTCACCCCCTGTGTATACTATGTTATACAAAACAGACATTTACCCTGCCACAGCCCAAACAAGTCAAAATGGGGAGAACAGCTGGCTTGTCCTCCATTATTTGGAATAATCCTCTGTAATTTTCCTAAGTATTTAAAATGTAACCAGCACTTAAGTAGATTACACAAGGTGTATTTTCTCAATTTGTAAGCGTGGTGATTTTCCTGCCTTTTGGAACACAACGTAACAATGCCTTCAGTTTACCTTTCAAACATCCACCGCAGAGTATCATACCTGTGCGAGCGACTGTGGCGTCCTCTGATCATTAAAACCCTTTGTCGCCTAGAAAAAAAACAAAGGGAGTGTTTTCTTAGAGTGACACAAAATAAAATACATTTACAAGGAAACTGCTATGAAGCTTGAACAGCAGCGGAATGCATTAGGGGTTTATCAGTTGTTGGCGTGTAGATGTGTAGATGTCACTAATTAATGTCGCCTTGTATTTAACTTACTGTACGGGATATTATATAGCAGTAGGCATTCAGCATTGCTATTCAAATACAAATTTAATAAAGTATCCCTTTTTGTCGTTTGTGTTGTACTGCATTCTAAGTTCATTTAAGTTCCTCTGAGATAACATGCTGACTTTGTAATGACAAAAGTGATTATAGTGTAGCGCCTGTTTGTTATTCAAAGTTATGTACAAACTGTAGCGCACGGCAATTACCCTAAACCTAGGTTTTTAAAATGTTTACGAACGGTGGGCTTTGTGGTTTTTAAAATTAATTTACAATCACTCAGCAAACACTCTGTCTTATCCAGAGTGAATTACAGAAGCGGAGAACATCTCAGGAACACAACAGAGCAATTTAACCAAGAAGCCACATTTGTAATTAATAAGTGTAGAGTTAACCAAACAAACCATAGAGATTTGATGGATTTGTATGATGATGTGAGATTTTTCAGCTTGGATTTTAAATGTAAAAAGCCGGTGTAGTTGAGAAAAACAGATATTACTGCTTGTTGGTCACATAGTTTAAACATTAATTACCGAGCGGCCAGTACAGGTTACATTTAGCAACAGTCATGGTAGATGTCCTGAGTGACATTTGTGCATTTTCACATTGGCTTATGGAATATTCCAGCAAGCCCCCCCCCTCCAATAAGAAGGATGCGCAGAGTGAGCGAGCTGTGTGCACTGAGCTGCACCATAACTGGGGTGGCAAAGACTGAGGTCTTAAGTTTTAATCTGACTTTGGGATTGTAAAACGTTTTGTCATCCTTTTAAAATAGAATGTTAAAACCAGATCAAAAACCTCTGGCATCAAGTTACCATTAAATAGGGGAGGCAGAGAGGCGGAGAATGTTCCTTACCACCACCCCACCCCCCCTCCCCCCAAAAAAAGGAGACAGTGGTTCAGCTGCTAGTGCCCATTGGTAACGTTACATCACCCCCCCAGAGCTCTTTCAATGCCTCTAACAGTGGCTACCTTTTAATTAAACAGCAGCGAGGAGCCTGCTCCCCCCAAAATGGCTGCTTTGTTGTGTGAAAAAAAAGAATGCTCATACACATACAATGCACAGGTGTGTAACAGTATGTAAGACTTGACGGGCTTTCAAGGCCTTTCATTATTCACTGTTTATTTTCTTCTCTGGCAGACTGCTTTATCCCAGGCTACTTAAAAGGTGCTTTCTGCTTTCACACATGAACCTTAATGTGGCTGCGGTAGGTTTTTGTCTCAGGCTTGGGGGCGATTGAAGTAGGGCTGCACCCTGCATACGTGTCGCTACGCCGTTGTTCTGTCTCTTTTCCGTGTCCTACAAGTGACCGCAGCACACTGAAGAACATTCAGTTTGAAAATAAAAGTCACAAAGTTCATCTTTGAGGGCAAGTCTCTTCTGGTGCACGTATGTGACCACTTTCAGAAACTGTTCCAATTTCTCCTTTCAAGTAGCCACCAAATTTACTTACGTCACAAGTGTAAATTCAACACTGGCCACAATTTATTTCATGTTTTAAGGAAAAGTGAGATTTAACAGAACAAAAAAAAACATTTTTAGGAAATATGAGGGTTCTGTGGAGACGGGTAATATATATTTTATAGCCTCAGCCAGTCTTATCAGATTCAGCCAAGGGTTGAGCTCCATGCATGTTCATTTTCACATTGCTGTCAGCAGTCTACAGTCCTGGCAGACCACCCTTATAGTGTCCCACAACTGTGGAATAACAATGACTTGATAGTGGGCAGTTAATGAAAGCTTGTAGTCTCAGACTGGTCTTTATAAAGAGTACTCCAGCTGGGTTGTAGACTTGGCAGCATAAAGCAAGCCAGTCCCTGGAACCCTTCATGGTAAAATGTAAAATATAAACTTTCCAAGAGAGAGATGTCCAATGGCAGACTAATGTTACTTTCTTTTGCCTATATGTCTTGTTTTGATATTCACCAGTGAGGGTATCCTCTATATTAAATCACCCTATATTAAATATATTTTTTTTAAAGGGAGAGGAAAGTGACAAATGTAACGCAGCGATTATATATTTGTTTTACAAAAACAGGGAGATTTTATCTCCTCAGAAGAGATATAGGACAGGACCTTGGATCTACCTCTTTGGTAGTGGGAGAGCTGAGGCTATTTTAAGTTTATTTCAGCTTGTCTTCTGCATGACTTAAGTTGTTCTTAAACCTTTTAAACATTTAGCAGCGCTGCATTCCACGGCAGAATTCCAGCGGTGCACGTTTGCACTTTTTTGGGATTTTTAACTCTCCAAGTTTACTCTTAGAGTGAGTCAGTTTACTCTCAGGTTTTACATAATCAATGAGAAAGGTCTACATTTGTATTATATGTCTTATTAATTACACTGACCTCAGAAACCATGGTGTTGTGGAATTAAAGTAGCACTTGGTTTGAACTGTGACATTAGTCATTATTTTAGGTGTTAGGAGATTGCTCTTTTTCTTACTTAATTTCTCCACATGACCCCTCAGCGTGAATGATTAATAAGTATTGAATAAATAAGTAATAATGAAGTATTAATAAGGTGTAAAATGTCATCGATTGTTATTCAGATGTATCCACCCTTTCTTTCTCCCGCAGAAATTGGCAGCACGACTACCCAAGGTCCGAGAAGCTCGAGAGGTGCCTCACGGTTGCGTCTGTCCACCAGGTAGGCTCCGCCCCCTTCCTATGAGTGACCTCTGCCATCGTGCTCCCTTGTGGTCGAGAGCTTTGATGCTGCCACTAATTCACGCTGCTAAAATTGCACTTGGGGTTTGGGGTCATGTGACTAAAGCGCAGTGAGCAGAGAGGTCTGCTTGCTGTGGGCTTATCTCAAACAGTTGAACTGAATATGTCTGTTGAGGGAGCGGACCATTTCCACCAATCAGCGGCCCTCCCTTCAAGCCTTGGTCCTGCCGCTAGGTCATTGTGGATTCCGTCCTATCCTTTTCCAGGAACATTCATTCCACTAAGGAACCGTTTCAACTGTGCTGGCAACGTTTTTGATGGGCTTTGCTGTACTTTTGAGCATGTTCTGTAGCCATGGAAACATTTCATTTATTGGCTCCATTGTGGTTATATGACCCAGGTCATATGAATTAAAGTCAAGTCAAGTCAAGTCAAATTTATTTATATAGCACTTTTCATACACAAAGGCAATTCAAGGTGCTTTACAAAAAAAAAAAAAAAAAAAAAAAATCATTGAAAGACAAGCAGCAAAGCAATGCATAGCACACAAAAAGAATGCAAAAACAAATCAGCAGCATATCAGAACCTAAGTATCAAAATGGCCATCACCTTGCTGGAGGTTCAGGCCATCTGTGGAACAGCTACTGTGGGATAAGGAGGCATGACCTGCAGAATAAAGAGGCCTAATCTCTGTAGTGCGTGGCGTGACAGTTTGAGCGCCTAAATGACCATAATACGACTGCTCGACATTTCAAAGGGACCACCAGGTTTTGAAACACCTGATAACAATTTGTCTGTGGGAAGGTTTAAAAAAATAATAAAAATGTGATAAGCCTATGTACTATGATCATGGAAACGGTACGTGCAGTACGAAAGGAACATTAGTATTCATACAGCGTCAGAGATAGAAAAAAATATGATCAGAAGAAATGCAAAATGTTAAAGCTAGGGCGTACAGATCTGCTTTCTGGGTCTATTTTCAAGTTAGAAAGAAAAAGAATCTGGCAATGGGGTCAGGTTTTTCAGCACTGACTTTTACCTCAATGGTTTCCAGACGTCGAGCTTGTTTGGTCGTGTAACAAATACACGTATTTTGCAGAATTTGTGCAACAGTTTTGAACAGTTTTGAACACATTCTGCGAGCGAGCAGTTCTCCATGCTCTGGCGCATTGTACATTGCACTGCTTGGTGCAGTTTTAGGCTGGCGGGACGGCTCCCTGCTTTCTCAGGCTGGCGGGACGGCTCCCTGCCCTCTCAGGCTGGCGGGACGGCTCCCTGCCCTCTCAGGCTGGCGGGACGGCTCCCTGCCCTCTCAGGCTGGCGGGACGGCTCCCTGCTTTCTCAGGCTGGCGGGACGGCTCCCTGCCCTCTCAGGCTGGCGACAGGTGCGGGTGTATTTTGGGCCTCTCTGAGTTGTTGGCGGCGCTTTTGTGTCATAGTGGGGTCGTGATGCAAGAGCGCCTCGGCGCCGTCATTAGGGCATTCCTGGACGCGGGAGCCATTGGGGAGCGCTGTCGCCATCGGTTAACAAGGCGCATCCGACCCTGCCCACTTAACGACTCCACTGCGTGACTCAGATCCCTGGCAAGAGGGCAGTTTTTTTATCGTTGGCACTAGAGCAGCTCATCAAAGACTACTTAGCCCACTTTGTTTCTCACAATGAGCAGCGCACCTTTATAACACTAACAATGGTGTCTCTTAACTCAGTGACAGTTATCCTCCGCCCAAAATGTAGAATTTAATTTCAGAGGTGTGGGCCAGTAGTGAGATGCGGTGAAGGAACTGCACCTTAAACCTGTTGTTGTGCTTGTGTTTAAGATACGCATTTAATCTGTAAAGATTTTAAGATCAGAAGGTATGTTAACTTGCCATAAAATATTCAGAATATTTATAAGTCCATTGAAATTGCTTTATTTTAAAATAAAGTAACACTTCACCTGAAGTGGGTCTTACTTAACATTCATTACACCTTACTTAGTGCTAAATAATGCACCAGAACCATAAAAATAAACACATTGTGTGTGTGACACAGGAGGTTATGACACTCGTGATATCTATTTTTAATTAAATTTTCACAACTACGAAAACCATGTTTAAATTAAAAGAGAACAAAATTTGTGGGACACATTGTATACTGTATACTGTATACAGAGCAATCACAGTATAGATGAGCGGCATTTGCTGTTTAACTGCTGGCAAAGGGAACTGCCCCATTCACACAACACATTGGATCTGGCAACAAACAACTTCCAGCCTAATTGGTCCTGTCTGCCCTGCGGCTACCATACCCACCTGGTTCCCAGCTCCGTCCCCAGGTGTTGGCCATTAAATAATTAGGCAATGCGGAAGTGTTTCTTTTTGTGTGTGTGTGTGTGTGTGTGTGAGAGAGAGTGCAAAATGGACCTGTGAGAACCAGAGGGACAGGAGCATGCACACCCCAGTGCTAATTCAGCACGTCAATAGCAGGCTGGGTGCTAACCGGCCGGTAAGTGTCTTCAGACATCCACGAAGACCCAATTAAGGGGGGACTCGGGGGACCCTTTGAGAGCCTGTCATTGTTCTGAGGTGTGGGAGCTTTTCACAGTAAGCGTCCCAGATGGCGTTTGGTTTTTTTACGGCCCCGGGCAAAACATTTAAGGTTTTTTGTCACACTCCTCCCGTCTTCTTTAAACTTGCTTCTTAAGGATCTGTTGGTGTTTACCCATAACACCCCCTTTTTCAGTAGGGGGTACAATCTACTCAGTCTGTGCAAGTTCCTTCACAGGCACAACTTGGAATTATCACACAGAGCACTAATTGCAAGAAACCGAACGTGATGTATTCAGATATATAGGAACAAGCAACTGGGTATTATTCTTTAAGATAATGGGTTTCTATCTTGGATAAAAACACTGGCAATATAATGACGCGAAACTGACCAGACAATACAGTCAGAGAGTGATAGTAAAAGGAAACTGTATTGAATGGAGCAGCTAAATGAAGCCAGCGGTTGAAGGCTTCCTTTAATTTACTTGCATTTACAAGACGTTGGCATTGCATTGCATTGACTTACTTTGAAATCACAAGTGTGACGATCAGGGACTGAAGTGCAGTCACTCCCTATGGGGGGTTTAATATAGCCCCGAGAGGGACGGCCTGCGTTCCGTCGTGGCCTGAAGACAGACCTCTTCAGACTCCACCTTGACTGATATACTAATCTAGGACCTCTCATGGTACTTGTTTCTTGTCTAACTGTTTGTTATAGTTTATAATAGTATTTAGAATAGAATTGTAGTATAGCTGATTGACCCACAGCTTACTGTGAACTACATTAAATGTTCATTACTAGGGATAGCTGCTACGTTATGGGAAGGATGTGCTTTGTCTTATCTGTTCTGTAGTTACTTCGATGCCGTTTCTGCATGCACTTATTGTATGTCGCTTTGGATAAAAGCGTCTGCTAAATGACTGTAATGTAATGTAATGGAAGTTGTCAACTACACTACTGAACAGTAACCATGTTATACAAAGAAGAACAGAATATCCTTATTAAACTACATCAAACAAACTGCTACTGCAAAGAACTACAGGATCTGAAAACAGAAAAAAAAAAATTTTCAGAACAATAAATAAAAAAATGTTCGCAGTAAAAACTGGCTGCCAACAGAATGCCTGACTTGCATGTCGGTCCTTGTCACTCAGAAATGGACACATACTGAGATAGCGAGATATACTGATGAGGTGGAACAGACATCCATAGATAATAATATTATGGATAATAAACACACAAAGTGCTAATTGTTCTCGTCTTAGTGCCAAATAAACCACCACAGAAAAGTAATTGGAACCGAGTTGGAATAAGCATTTTTAAATATACTTTTAAAGGCTCATAGATAGATAGATAGATATTTATTGTTATGTCATTTACTTATGGTGATGTACCGTCTCTATGTCAAGTCAAGTCAAGTCAAATTTATTTCTATAGCACTTTTCATACACAAAGGCAATTCAAGGTGCTTTACAAAAAAAATAAAATCATTGAAAGACAAGCAGCAAAGCAATGCAAAGCACACAAAAATAATGCAAAAAAAAATGAGGCCCCAATGCTTACTGACTTTTTCCATGAGTCTTAAAAGCAGTGATTAAAGCTGTAATTAATTAGCCCTGGTTAGCAGATTGTACGCTGCATTATAACTGCAAGTTTAACTACTATGTTTTTTTCTCGACGCACCTTTAAATTACAGCCTGGGCAGTAAAAAGCTTGCTGGTTGATTTACTTATGTACCTTTTCTCTGGCTCGAGGCCTAAACCCTAAGGACTCCAACAGCGCTCCTTTAAGCAATTTTGCCACCTGTCTGCGGTTGTCTATTCATCGTCCACCTTACTATAAATGGGACTGAACAATGGCAGGCTCCCAGTGCAGTGTGGCCTTAGCTGCTGTCTCATTGGCAGGCGCTTGAGGTGGGCGGAGCCACACGCTGCCCTCCCAGCCCACCTGCCCCCTGTCAGTCGCCCCCCAGCACACAGTGTTCGAATGGCTCTCATTCCTCTATTTATTTTCAGTGCCAGGCACGGCATAGCTCTCCCAACCACCAAACTGGCCCCTGGAGCCCTGGAGCCCTGCAGCCTGCCCACAGAAATGCAAACCTGATGGCATTGTTTGACGACACTGAAGAACAGAATGCAGATTCATAATGTGGGCGAGTGCCGGATTTCGGTTTGTTCACCGGCGGTGAATCCAACAGTTCCGATCCTGCCCCCCCCCCCCCTCGTCCTACCCCCAAATCCTCAACAACACTGATGTATTTTGGATTGCGCTAGTGGGGCCTCTTGATTAATTGCCTACCTGCATGTTATTTTCTGACACAACCTTTTGACCAGCGTAATCTCCCTTTGAAACGCCGTACTGTCTGCTCTCGTGTTCCGGGGGGCGACGGGGGACGGGAATAAATGCCGCGAGTGCCAGAGCGGCGTGGTGCGGCTTTTTATCGTCTGTGTGCATTTCACTTCAAGGACAGGGCTTTATTCCTGGGTTGACATGTTTGTGATTTGCGGTGAGGGACTGCCTTTTGGTAAGACTCGCCCGTGGAGGTGCGGAGAGATGTATCTTAAACATTTCAGCCCTTGCTTACTTTATTTCAGCCGTGCATCGTACCTACGAGGGATTTTTTCATCATACGGTGGTAAAGGGTTCATTTTCATACATTTCCAACACCATTACCCCCCCCCCCCCCCCAAAATGACACTGACCCCCATCTGTGTATTTGGGTTTAAATGAAATATCTGCAAAAAAGTGTCAGAGTATCTTTCTGCTATATTTATTTGGTTCTATAATATTTCGTAAGTTTATTACGATATTGTATAGATAACCACAAATTAATTAATAGATTTGAAGTAGATTTAATTGAGTTGCAGGTTAATTAATAAATTTAAAAGGTAAGTACACCCTAGATCACTTCTCTTTCCCGCTGTAAACGTGTTTGTATGCCTACCTTATAATGAAACTTATTCATACATTCCGTTATTTCAACAATTCTGAAATAATATTGTATATCATAAGAAACTGGTAGAAAAGCATCTTTGTGCTGCCCCTAACGGTTGAAATGTCCTTTCTGCTCCCCACGCTGCCCACGCCCCAATCGTGATGTCAGAGTACCTCTTTGGAGGTATTGTTATATATAATTGTTGTCGCCCACAACGGAAACAGCCGGCACCTGATTGGTTAGACCCAATCAGGCTTCACTTTTTTAAACCAGAACAACATGGCGTCCAGTTCATAAACTCTCTTATTCCACCTAAATAGTCCACTAAAATATGTTTCTAAAAATATTTGAGGTGAGAAATAGGCCATGCAGTTGCTGAATCTTGATTCATATTCGATGTGCAACGTCTAGTTTGACAGTTTGATCCGAGTTATACTAAATAATTTGTAGGCTACAATGTACGTTGATTTATGCAAATGATTATGGACACAGCTCCTATGCCCCCACCCCTCTCCCTCGCTCAACCCACAAAGTATTTTTCTAAATTGTGTAGTAGGCGGAAGCAGGCTGAGACAGTGGGTGTACTTACTCTTTAACAGGAGTCAATAAATGTCCTGGAAACTCAAATCCAAGCACAGCACACAAACTTACACTTCCACCCACATAAAATACATTTGAATGGACACTTCAGTTGAGACTACTGGCTCGGTTCACAAAACTGCATTTATATGTGAGGATAGCGTCAGTGCAAGCCATAGGTGCCTCCTACCCAGAAAGCTGGCATGAAGAAACACTACTGACAGTACCCTGCCTTATCGTGTCATCAAGTGACACAGCATGACATCCTTTTCTCTTTGCATACAGGGCACACAGATGACAGGGGAATGTGGTAACGGATGTGTGTATTTATAAACTTCCAACTGTCCAGGAAGGTTGGGAGCAGTCTATGCTGCTCATCAAAAAAAAAAAAAAAATGTTGTCTTTGTTTATACACTCCTCAAAAAAAGTTCGGAAACGTTATTTCGGTCGATTATTCCTCCCCTTTAATAATACCAATTGGTATTGTATTTTATATCGTTGGAGAAAGATTAGTCACCTACCTACGAGGACAAACTTTACAACATGGGCATTGTGCATGAGTGAAGCAAAAGCACAGCTAACACCGCTGGTAGCGTAAAAAAAAAAAAAAACCAAATCAAAAAAAATATTCTTCTGTTGGTATTCACTCTCGTTTTGAGTTGCTTGGTTGACTTGTGAGATGATTGAGGGACAAGTAATAAAAAAAAACAACAAAAAAAAACCATTTTTACACTTATTCATTTTTACACTGTCAGGGACCTCAGTCGTTGTTGTCCAGTAGCGCGTGTGGAAGACATCAATACGCCAACTCCTTGGTGGTCACTCCTCTGGCTGGTCACCAGCCTGGTCACACAGGATGGCACCTCGGCATCCGCATCAGTGTGGTGCCAGTCAAGCTGTGACTGGCCACATGTGTGCTGCACTACAACCCACACTTCACTGAAAGAAAAAAACGAGAGTGAATTCCAACAGAAGAATTTTGCAGGGGTTTTTTGGAATTTTTTTGATCGTGGTTGGCTGCCCCAGCTGTGTTGCTCAATTTTACAGAATGCGATGTTGACATTGTGTTTTACGTTGTTTCAGGACTACGATAAATATAAAATACAATACAAATTGGTAAATAATTAGTGATAGGAGATTGAGGAAAAAATTTTAAAACTTTTTTTTTTTTTGTATATGTTGAACGAAAGACAAAATATGCATGTTATTTCTAAAAAGTTATCATAAAATGCACATATACCATTTTATATATAATGTCTCAACAATCTTGCAGAACTACACTGAACATACACATACACATACAGTATATACAGTATGCATAAATAGCCCAAGATTATTCACCGAATACATACGAAATGCAAACCTGATGTGAACCTGATATATTTAGAATATTTGATTTTGGTTACTTTCAACACGTTATTTCAGTTCTAAAATATTGTTGAAAACACACTCATAACGAGTGTATCTTTGGCAGTGTGTTGGGGTATGCATGGCTATGTAAATGTCTAAACAGGGTGGGATGAGTTGTACTTGCAGTGAGTCACCCACCGGTTACCTCATGTTGGCTGTAATGTGTTTACAGTCTGCGTTTGGAAACGTTACAACTTCATAATGCTTTCGTCTTAGAATCAGGTCAGAATGCAGAAAAGCTCAAACGCCACCTGACCTGATTCTATGTGAAAGTAAACCCAGTAAGTGTTTGTTTGGACACTCTATACTTATAAATCAGCCCGGTAATCGCCAGTCTTGCTCAATGAAAATTTCCCTGTGGTTCATTTTTTAATGTGTATTCCAGAAAACGTCAGATTGTGTTCAATGTATTCTGTTGATGTTAAATTAATATTGAAATTCTAAACTCATATTTCAGAGAAGGGCCCTTGGCGACCTTAAACTTCTATTTTCTTTAGCGTGAAAGGCATGGATATGGTAGTTGATATTTGATCTTGGCAGGTAATTAAGTTTAAAGTTTGTTTCAGTTTAAAGTACATTTAACAACAAGGTCACAATTAATCGCTTGTTCATCTTTTGCATAATATGTAAAGAAAAACCCAACTAAACTCAGTGCCAAGTTCATTTTTGTGGCCATGTATTAGTAAATATACAAGCCAAAAAAAGCCAAAAAGCCAAGCACGCTAGGCTAATTGAGGGAGGGAGGGGGCGTTATCAGGCCGTTGCTGCAAAAGAGTATGCGTGCCCAGTTAGCTTAGCTTGTATAAATAAAGGCTAATAACTAAATAATAAATAAAAAAGTCTGAGAGTACATTTAAGTTATATTTACCAAGTACATTTACCATTTACCATATCAAACTGTTAACTACATTTGGGATCTGTAAATATATAATTTTATGAAGAAACACATTAGTGTCTAAAGGCTAAAGGGGAAAGTTAACAGATCAGAATCAGTGCTGCTTCAAATGTCATATATTGGAATGACAGTACCCAGAAGGACACTGGCGCAAACCTGTATCCATTAAAAATTAAAGCCTTTCCTTAAGGGGCTTTCGGGGGAAAAGCACATAAACATAAGGCTTTGTTATTTCAGGAAGAATTAAGAGGATGGCAGGATGTTTATGTTCTGGTTAAATATATCGAGGGAGATATATTTGTAATTTGGGTATTGTTTTGGCCGGGTGCATTTAGGAATCAAGGACACAGCTTGTGTATGTAAGACCCTGATTTATTTGTGCGTGTGTGTTTATCCACCCTGTCAAGTGGGCGTCATTAATGCTATTCATTTTCATTGTGCTGTCATCGTGGGAAATCAGACCGGGCTGGCAGAACACGGTGGACCCCAACACTGCAAGCATCAACAGCAGTGCGACGGCCCTAACGCGTCACTGACCAAATCCACCAGAGAGGCTCTGACTCCCGTTGGCTTACAGAAGCTTGTTTTAAGAGAAGCCTAATGGCTTTTCCTTCAATGTGAGACACGGAGAGGTGGTGGGGGGGGTTGCGGGGGGAGAGAAAGGCATGCTTTGCTGTGGTTTTGGAACTACATTTTCCTATTGAGAGAATTTCATTTCCTGAAGGATGTAGCCGCTTTGTGCCTGAAACCACCGCCGCTTTGTGCCTGAAACCACCGCCTCAGGTGGGGGTGGGGGTGTGGCCCCGGAGTAGCATGTACGGGGTGGGGGTGTGGCCCCGGAGTAGCACGTACGTTGCGATCGGATGGCTCCTCTCGGAGTAGCCCGGCGCAGCCTTATCCTCGGCCACGCTTTTTTAGAAACAGAGATTAAATCCGGGGAGCGGAAAAAGAGCAGCGCCTCGGGGGGCCGAGCTTGAAAGGCCTTTAAATCCTGCCCCCAGCGAGGGAGGAAGTGGGATTTGACAGTTTACCTGGACGGGGTCCGACAGAAAGCCGCATCCAGCCGCTCTTGTAACAGGAGCCGGTAGCGGGGTCTGGCAGCCTGGCATAGCTGTCATAACTCAGGCCCAGAGCTCGCACAGCCCACTCGAGGCTCCACCACCCCACGACACCTCAGCGCATCCACAGGACAGCCACGCACCTCGGCCTGCGTAGGGCTCCCATCTCCCTGAGACACAACCTTGAAAAGCAGCAAGAACGTCCCATTTAACGCACTTGGGTTCTCACAGCGCTTCAGCAGCGTGGCACCTGTTAGCTACAGGCACAGCCGCTTAAGCCTCTATATTTAAATACACCGTACATATGGAACTAGCTACGAGCAGGAAGAGGAGGTGACAGATATAAATACCTGAGTGTATATGTACATTAGACTGCAGCTGTAATATAAACACAGTACACAGTGCCAAGACTGTCCTTTTCGGTTTTTAATGGCGCCCTTTAAGATGAGTTAAGCACATACAGAGTCTGCACTTGACATGTTTTTTTCCCCCCAGTTCATTTTAAATAGGCTTCATTCTAAAGGTACATTAGTTTCTCTTGTGATTTTGGCAACGTGCATTTTGGGATGGGACTTAAGGAATACCTTTCCATCACGCTCTGTTTGCCATTTTGTCTGTGGGATGAAGGGAGTGTGCCAGCGCAATGACGAGGGAGTCTGTTCTGCTTGGTGAATAACATGGAGGCTTGAGCCAGTGTCAGAGACAAAGTCTCTGAATACAAATGCAATATATTTAATTTATATGTATATATATATATAAATTAATGTAAATATATTCTCAAGATCAGAAAAGATAGTGAAACTGCATACAATACATGTAAATATACAAAATATATTGTCAGTTTCAGATATTGCAATATGTTTTAAATAATACATTGCTGTTAAATACATTGCCATATATTACATTAGGACTTAACTTCTGCTGTATATAGCAACATTGGGGGGGGTTACATACAGTAAATGATAGATAATAAGCCAGAAAAATAGAAACAAGTCTTGATTCAATAAACATTTGTCCTTAACTTGACAGTAAATGCAAATGTTTTTCTACGCAATTTAAATTCCAACCTTTTTTATTTTTATTTATTTTCTTGACACCTGAATTAATTGTGAGCCTAAGTTAGAAGGTCAAATATTGATTGAATCCAGGCTGGTATTCAGTCTGTTGACCCTCCAGAAAAATATCCTTGGTGCTTTTTTTTAGCAAACACAGTTAATGTGAAGGAATGAGCTATACAGCAGCACTGTGCAGCCGGGCAGCAGCGCTCAGACTGTGGTACACACGCGGCCCACAGAGACCACCATTATGCAGGGTAGAAAAAGCCTGGAGGATTGGTGGACACATCACAGCGTCAACATGTGCGAGTTGGATCTTTTTGATGCCAAGTTGGTCTGTTTGATCAAATCAGTGCGTGTTATTACATGGCTCTGTCACGGTTTCCCATAAATCTCTCAATTCCCATAAGTTTCAGAACCACGGCTTTTCATCGCAAAAAAAGAACAACTCAAAATAAATGTTCAAAAATGGCCAAATTTAGTACTAATAATATGTGCTTCTAATTTGCACTTGTGGTCACCAACATGCACTGGAAAATAATGAAAAAAACTAGAATAATGAATAATATGGACTGACCACTCAATGGAACACAGGCCAGTCAAAATATTGTGACTTTTTATTGCATAAGGGGCAAGAATGTCTCAGGGCGTCTCAAGAGCATGTCTCAGAGCGTCTCAAGTGGCAATGCTGTGGGCAGAGTAGCTGGCATGCTATCCATGCAGAGCGATGCCCGTTACGGCCTCTGATGACAGACCAACGGAGCACCTAGACTGGATCAAAGAGAGCGGGCTTGGGGTGGGAGGTTGCGGGGGGCCTAAATTAACCCAGGGCAGTAAAGCCTGTTAATCCAGAGCCTTTTTTAAATATACCCCCCCTGCAGATGATAATGCAGTTAAAAAGGCCCTATTGCCCCTGTAAACAAGAGGCTTCTTCTAATCTTCACGATGGGGTGGGTCACGGGGGTCGTGAGGTTGGTTATTTAAGGAGTCCCAAGTTCACCTTGACATCTCTGATGACAGGAAGAGGGTACGGCGTATCGCCTTTCCTCGCCCGCGATTAGCTTTCACAGCAGCTGCCAGTGAGCCGCCATTCTGGAGAAGCAGCTGACTGCTGCGGAGTGGAGACTGGTCAGTGCTGTGGGATTTCACTGAGGAAGGGAGGGACAGAGGGAGGGATGGAGAGAGAGAGAGAGGCAGAGAGGGAGAGAGAGAGGGAGCCACCTTTATTGGGTCATTGTAGAAAATCACAGAAATACAGGTTATAAAAAAAAATAAAAAATAAAATAAAAAAGCATACTAATTATGTAAGATATCCCCTAAGAAACCATAAAAGAAGCATATTTGTCCTGTTAAAAGCTAAGGACTATATCACACAGTCGGAAAGGAAAATATATTTTTTAGATGCAGAGAGAAGAGCTAGAGACAGAATAAGCAGGAAGGAGGAAAGTAGGTGGGATGTACAGTATAGGGAGTTGGCCATCTGGTTTACGCATCATGTCCCCTTGACCAAAGAGCCCGCCGTTACCTGATCCCTCGGCCTCTGATGCTCCTCCAAAAGAACACTCACATCCTAAACTTGTTAGCATCTTGTTGGTGGAACTCTTGGCCTAGTTTTTGTGCCCCTTATGGGAGAACTACATCTGAGGGATTGTATTCACCCTCAGAATACTGGGTGGGCAGCATTAAAAAATGTAGACTACATCTCTGAAATTTGATATTTAATTAGGTTATCCATTTACATACCAAATGCTATGTTACAGGTACAGCTTGCACTTAAATGTAAAAATCCAAATTCTAAAAAATAAATATTCTGAGTGAAGATGTGTGTGAAGGTACAGGTATTTGGTACAGTACGTGACCTTCATATAGCTTGCGTAACCACTGTGCATGTCAGTATAAATTGTAATTTTCTATCATTTCCTCTACTACTCTAAGCCTGGGTTCACGTGTCATTAGACCCAGTCAGTGTTAATCAGTGTGACTGGAGCCTAGCTTGTATTTGTGTTTTTCAAAGTTCTATATATTTTCCATTATTCTTATTTGCAAGTGGCTTCAGGGGATGAATTTGAGTGCATTGAAACGGTCATTTTTTGGCTGCAGGGGATCAAATCGCTAAATAATGCAGGCACTAAATAATGGAATGTGTATTTAGTTTCACTTTTTCAAATGAAATGCATGTTGTTTGAATAAATCTTTCCTAGAAATTCAAGGCCGTTGACTTGGGAAAGGCAGAGGCAAATAGAATGTAACACTTCTATAGTGCATAGTAGTGAGTATTAAGCTGGAATTAGCTGCAATTTCAGTTAGATGGAGCATCACAACTCTTCTTTTCAAGATGAAATAAGACTGGAAAGGCCTGTGCCTGTTTAAGAACTTTAGAGCTGTATTGCTTCTTTCATCTATGGCAGCCATACAGAACATGAAACACCTTTTCAAAGTACATTTTCTTTCTTTTTTGGGTTTTGATGGGATTTTCAACACTCTACGGAGCTGAATCATTAAGGTCTAAGTTGTGGAAACACAGACTATATTATGCAGAAACACAGACAGGTAAGTGTGTTAAAAATTATGGTAACAATTCTTCCCCTCTGTGCCTCCAAATGTGCTAACCTGCTTCCCAAAAGAAGCAGCATATTCTATCTTTCATAGAATCTACGTCCATAGTCATGTCCTTTTGAATGGTGTGATTGAAAGGTGCATTTATGGCCCTTGGAAGGCCCTCTCTAGTGTGTCCAACATTACCGCAGCACCACGCACTGATGTTGGCTATGATGACCGATTCAGTATTTATACTGAATATGATTTATACCAATATTGAAAATGATTACATATGTGGTGCACAGTGGCCATATATCAATCCACATTATGCAAGTTCTTCACATAAGTGTGATATATGGGACAAAAGGGTGTTTTGACTGAAATCCTGGACATTTTGACTAATATGGGGCTGTTGGCAAGCCTGGTCTCCCAGGTCATCCAAAGTCAATTGTTGTTTGATGAGGCCAGATTTCATATTTTGCAGACTTGGATCAGGGGCCAAAACCAGGAGAACAGTGATTCATTCTGAGAGTTATTTTCCTATATGCTCTGTAATACTGAAAGGAGCCCATTATAGTTCCTCATCATAGTTCAGTACTTCAGACATTTTCTTCACCCTAAATTGTTCTGAACACAAAATTGTACAGATTTGATATTTACTGCGTGTTTCTGTTAATGGAGAGGTCAAAGTTTGTTTCACTGTTAACACATCTCCATCTCGTCCTTATTCTGTCCCAGTGCGTTGCATCCATTACCAGCAGGTTGTTCAACAATCCACTAGTCCATGCAAATGATCCATGCATGTTTGTACATTTATTGCATAAACAGATCTAGTAACCTGTCCTTGGACTGAAACCAATGCAAAACAAACCTGTACGCAGTATCTTCCTTCTCAGATGTGGTGAGCACAAAGTCATTGTCCAGATGGCATTGTAAGCCAACAAGACCTACCAACATTTTGAGCTCTAAAATTGAGTTGGGACGCCAGATGTTATGTAAATGAAGCACGTTTTGTGCCAGATATTGAATTTTCACATCCCTAGGACCTGGAGAAGCTAGTTTAGTATTTGCATACATAGCTGTTGAATTTTAAAAAATAATTGATGAGTGTCTTAATGCCCTCTCCAACTACACATTCCTAATATTTAAAATCCAAAACAATGCTGAATTAAGCATAACTATCAGAGTGACATGCACATTTAAGACTATGTTGAATTTAGCATAAATAGCACAGTGACATGCACATTTAAGACTATGTTGAATTTAGCAGATATCACAGTGACATGCACGTTTAAGACTATGCTGAATTTAGCATAGATATCACAGTGACATGCACGTTTAAGACTATGCTGAATTTAGCATAGATATCACAGTGACATGCACGTTTAAGACTATGCTGAATTTAGCATAGATATCACAGTGACATGCACATTTAAGACTATGTTGAATTAAGCACAACTATCACAGTGACATGCACATTTAAGACTATGTTGAATTAAGCACAACTATCACAGTGACATGCACATTTAAGACTATGTTGAATTTAGCATAGATATCACAGTGACATGCACGTTTAAGACTATGCTGAATTTAGCATAGATATCACAGTGACATGCACGTTTAAGACTATGTTGAATTTAGCATAGATATCACAGTGACATGCATGTTTAAGACTATGTTGAATTTAGCATAGATATCACAGTGACATGCATGTTTAAGACTATGCTGAATTTAGCATAGATATCACAGTGACATGCACATTTATGTTGAATTTAGCATAGCTATCACAGTGACATGCACGTTTAAGACTATGTTGAATTACGTCACAGTCAATTGCTAGTAAGTATTTAGAATGACATCACTGATATGGAAATCAGGAGTGTGGTGCTACTATTGAATTCAAACCCAACAGGATCATCATTGAATTGTACATTTGTCAGTGACCTATTTGTTAAATCCTTACACTGGAAATAAAGCCTGTCCGGCCCAGAGACGCCTGTCCGTGTCTGGTGTAAAAGCTGTAATCCACTAGCATAGGTGCCGAAAGGAACCACTCCTGCATGGCTTAAATCAGGCCTAAAGATTAAATCCTTCACTGTGTCATGTACAGTATTACAATCTTTATAATGTGATGCAAACAATATAAATCAATAAATTCATTATCTATTACTTTGAATAGTCATGCTATTGATGCAAATAATTGCAGATATTAAAAAAATGAGAATGGGAACATTTTGTAGAACAAAAATGCTTTGTTGATTTAGGTGGGCCCTTGTCCAATGAGAACATTTTTTATATAAAACAGGGAAAATGTTCTGTTTCCTGCTGGAAACAGTAGTTGTAGAGAATGTAATGAATCGTTCTGGGACATGACTGTCGGAAACAAGCCTGGGGACCCAGATCACATACTGCCAGGCTTAAAACGGTCTCAGAGAGCAGGGATGGGGGATGGACTCTGGACCCTCTCTCTCCCCCCTGCAGCCCACACCCCCCTTTGGTGTAACATCAAACCGATCTGCAGGTTCTACTGGTGGAAATAATTATTCCTTGGGTACTGTGTGAGAACTGATGACAAATTTGACATGGGAAAAATGAAACATTTCACTCGTAATCAAAATCATTTGACTTTTTTCTTAAGGAATTATCAGTCATATCTGGCGTGCTTCAGCTCCACAGAGTACTTTTTATCATCAGAAGTTATGCATGAAATATAATAGACTCTCTGAATTGCTTCAGCCACAATAATGATACCGGTGGAGATTAGCTAATCACAGCTCAATCAGAGTAGACCTTTAGGTGTGGTTCCCTCCCTCAGGGAGGAAGGTACCAAAGCTACTGCTTTGTTAATGCCACACTTTGTCATCTCTTTAAACACTTCTGTCCAATGAGATTGCTAGTTAAGTGGACAACTTATGGCCCCCTGTATGTGGCACAATAACATTCAAACTAAGTAAATCATAAAATGCATATATAGTGATACAAAATGTAAGCCGTTAAATTTTTTGTGCTAGATATCGTTCAATCTTGCAATGTAAATTAGGTGACGTATAACCAGAACTGATTATTTATTTCTTCTGAGCATTTTAATATTGCACTAGCTATTCTTTTATTAACAACCTGTGCATTCCTCCTGCCAGCGAGTGGGCATATGCACATTAATGCTTGATACCCATTGGAAGAATTTGGGCCTATAAGATAAGGTGGCACACCACTGGTTTAGTTACTCTGGAAGCATGCACGTATACATGTGTCTGTAGGGTGTGTGCCCAGTAAAGACCTGAATTAACTAATCGATTACTTTATGCAATGAATTGAACACCAGTTTTTTTTGAAAGTTTGAAAGTTGCTGGATCAACTCTCGTAGGCCAAAATGAACCATCCCTGGTCCACAGATGTCACAGAATTCTGGCCAAAATCAGGACTTGCATACTGTTAACAGTAAATGATGCCTGTCCTTTTTATGCACTGAGAAATATTACTTTTGATTCTTTTGGAAAAAAGAATGAAAAAATATTTCTCCACTGCTGATTTGTTTTCCATTTCTTGATTAGAGAGCAGATTTCGGCTTGGGTTTTATACCACAAATGTGCTAAAATATTTAAATTATTATTATTGCTATAATAAGTCTCAGCATTACATAATGACAAACTGAACATCCAATAGTAAGCACACACATGCAGGAACTAAGCTAACTCCAGAGTCATTTCCAGAGACAAAGATTCCAAGCAACACGGTTAAGGAAATCTCACATCAAACCAAGAGCCATCAACATGAAGAAAGTCATTTTGTTGTTGCAATAGTAGATAGGCGTCTCAGAATGGGATGTGGTCACACTGGGGCGTTTCTGTAATCTGAAAAATCTCCACCTCAAGAGGAGCCTTTGCACTGCAGCAATAGCAGCCAGCTCTTTTGACAGGATGAATAGGAGCCTGTTGATTATCTAATGAAAGTCCTAAGGTTAAAAAACGCACGGGCCTCATCTGCAGTCAACCATGTCCAAGTCGTCAAGGTAATTGGACAATGGGTGTTTGCCACAACTCCAACCCTAGCCTATTAGGGGGCATAATGCGAGTGTGTGGCCCTGCTCCGTCCTCCCGTGAAGCACATGTCGGCATTGTCTGTGTCCCCTGCTCACTCCAGACTTCCTGTGGGCACCAGTGCACGCTGTTTTGAGCAGCCCGTGGAGAGCAGGCTTAATGTTAACAGGGCTGGGAAGGTTGCCAACAACAACACGTTTTATTGAAATAGAAAGCAAAAAATCAACCTTTTTTTTTTTTCAGTGGCCAAGTGGAAGCACCAGTAGTTGGAATTGCAGTAGCTTGTTTCCAAGGGTCATGTATCACCACTGGAGTTTGGTCTAATTAGGGGAACAGAAATACTGGCCAAAGGGGACGATGCTATCCTGGAAATGGCATTCTGCCGCAGTAAAAAAGTGCATGTCGTGAGCTGACATCTCTTGTTCACAAGCAAATTATTAAATTGTTGTTAAAAAAATTTATACATTCTGTGCCGCGAGAGAGAAACCGCTAAATGTTGCGCTTGTTATCGATTCCAGCTGAAAACATGGATCCATGGAAACATGGATTTGGAAAGGGTGCTGAAGAAGTGGACCATCTGTTTTGCATCAGTCCTCACTGGTGAAAAAGATGTACCCTGGAATGTATTCCATTGGAAGAAAGTCTATGAAGACACAGTGCTAGCCAGTGTCTTTCCTGCTAAAACAGAAGCAATGAATGGGGTTAGAAAATGAGCCACAAACATGGCTTTGATCGATTAAGTCGTTTTCTTGATTAAGCATTTTTCTAATGCTCAACTCATTTACATTTAAATGCACTGAAGCGCAGCAAATACAGAATCTCCACTATATTTGTAAATTATTTTCGTGTCTCTTCTTTGCAGCCAATGTATAAAAAACTGCACGGAACATGTCTAGCTGCAGGCCTACTGGCTAGCAATATCGCTTTGTGTCAGTGCCTGCTAGGGAGGAAACGCAGTTTGAGAAATACAAATGGCAAAAAGTATTCAACGTGCTTCGAAGAGAACACTTAAGACTTTGGAGGACCATTCCTTGGGAAGGTAAAGCAAGGCCAACTCATTGCAGACATGAAGGATTGCACTTTGCCTATAGAATCTTGGCGTTCCTGTAGGTTTTCTGACAATAAGGACTTTCACAGATGTTAAACATGAAATAATATTACGTAGGTGAGGTACCTTTGTACTGTGTTAACAGCAGGTACTGATTTCATTAATCCGCTATAGGGCTCAACATCTGATTTTTCCATTTAAATAAAATTGCCTTTTCACATGAAACTGTACCAATGACATACAGACATTTTACTTAGGCCAATTTTTTGTAGTGACTTTGCCTTGCAGAAATGTGAACCTATTAATGTGGTGAAGAATAGTCATTTTATTGCAGAATAGCATATTCCTTAAGGAGGACTTGATGGCTTTGATTGAGTAAGGATTTGGGTCAAGATTTTCTCTGTACCGACAGCTGTTCAGGTAGGGTATAGATGCTTTAAAATGAATGATTCCTTTACACAAGGTAAACATGTATATCTGTAGGAGTGCTAAAAGACAGATTTACCATAGGAACAAAACTGGACCCTAGACAGCAGTCGCAACGCATAGCCGACCTATTGGATTGAAGGTGTGCCTGCATTTGAGCCAACGACACACCAGAATAATAGTCTCCAAAGAGCCTCTCCAAAGACTGAGTTGTGATATAATTACCAGGTCATGAGCTGCGGTGAGAATGCCGGTGTGGTGTAACTGGGTTCAGGAGGTACTCTCCGGCACATTCCGCCAGCTTGTGGCCGAGACAAAAAAGGAGCCCTCTCTGAACCGCGTCCTTTCCTGGAACATTGTGCTGGACAGAGGAAGGTCTGGAATTGCAGCCCCGGCGGCGACACCAAAAGCCGCCGTCAATCCTCTCGGGAGGGGTGGGCAATGGGGAGGTGGGATCAATTACAGGCAAAGAGAGTCTCCAGCGGCTCGCTCTGACCTCTGACCCCCTACGATTACCCATGATCCTTTTCAAAGGGGTTTAATCGTTCGCGGGAATGGACACTACAGCCCTCTGAGGGGGGGCCCAAGAAAGACTTCCGATTGGCTTCCTCTGCACGTGTCCCACCCCAATGGCATCTGCTGCACTGCTTAACTTGGCAAGGACACCGTGTTTCAGAAAAACAGCAAGGACCTAGTGGCAGGACAGGTGTGTGGAGAGACACGCACAAATGAAGTCTTCACCGCTACCCAAGGCAGACGGGAAAACGTCCTTAATCTTTCATTGCAAAATCAAGCTATTAAGTCACCTGAGGCCTTTCCATAACAAAGATGTGACAAGCGTTAGGTTTCTCACGCAGAGAAGTCAGATTTAATAATCCTAGTTTCACTCGGTGTGGGTTTTCATCCTCCAGTGGTTACCTTAAGAAAAATGATGCTGGTCACTTTTGCAGATGTTGGAACAGGCTAAGTTTGGGGAAAATGAATTCCCGTTCTCCTATTGTTGAGTGTAAAAATGGAGCAGTGGTGTTTTCAGTGGAAGTAAAGCTGTTGGAATAGCGGCACTCGCCGCTTCAACCCTCTACAGTGCGGGGCCGCGATTCTCAACGGATGTTTTTGTGCTCAGCCAGACCCCTGCTGAGTCTTT